>BGNK01006542.1:0-20720 GCA_003297005.1 Symbiodinium sp. clade A Y106 | reverse complement strand
GACAGAAGGGAGCAAAGGAGGCAAGTCCTCCAAAGGCAAAGAGTCTTCAAAGGGCAAGTCCAAGGACAAGTCCAAAGGCAAGAGCAAGGGGAAGAACTGACTAGGTTCTGACTCCGAGTGGGAATCTTCGAGCTATGGTCCAGTAACTCGTCATCGTCCTCAGCTTTTTGATCCGGTCCGCCATGGGCAGGTCACCGTCATCTATGAGATTGACAACTTCCTGTGGAATGGTGGAGACCGTGATCGAGGTTGGGATCGCGATGTCGAGCATCTGGAATAAGTTCTTCCCAACACTGAAGTGAGTTGAGTGTCTCACGGAAAGCTTCTCTNATGTCGAGCATCTGGAATAAGTTCTTCCCAACACTGAAGTGAGTTGAGTGTCTCACGGAAAGCTTCTCTCAGGAGAAGGTATCCAGCTTGAGCCTTATTTCATTTCTGAAGGAAGATGCCTTTCTCAGGAGAAGGGACTTCCCTAATATCTTGCCACAGAACAATGAGACACTTATCTTTGGATAAGATACTCATCAGATGCGACTCTTTCCGAAGCACACAGCCATTGCTGGCATCAAGTGGAGTTATACTTCACGATCTTGTGCAGTATGCTTTCCTTCTGGAGAGGTAACTGACCATGTGGGCATCTTTCAAAACTGAGATTTGAACGAAGATCCGCTTTTGTTTCTTGTGCGTGTTCTGCTTTTNTGGAGAGGTAACTGACCATGTGGGCATCTTTCAAAACTGAGATTTGAACGAAGATCCGCTTTTGTTTCTTGTGCGTGTTCTGCTTTTGTAACAAGCTGCCTCCAGGTTTGAGAAGTACAACATACAGACTGGCTTGAATCCTGGTTTCCGCAAGTAGACGCTGTGCGATGCATAAAAAAGCCGCGCGATGCATGATAAATCCACCCCTTGCAGCAAAAAGGCGCCGCCGTTCATGGTGTATTGGGTCCTGTCCACCTGGTTTCGCATGTACGAGGTTCGACATCATTCGCTGGCCCCTTGCACATGTTCTGGCAACGCACGATGTGGCTAACCCGGATGTCCAAGCCCAAGCGTGCACACACACACACACACCCGCTCGAACAGAATGTGAAGCGCAATCTGTCCTCTTGCCAGTTGTCACCCATGGCATTCCTCGGGCAGGTCGACCACATGCATCTGAAGTGCGAGCACATACGCGAGAAGAAGTTTGAACAGAGCCTTGCATTGCGGCATGTTGGTACTGCTACATTTTGCTGCTACTGCTGCTGCTACTGCTGCTGCCACTGCCCTGCCGCTGCTGCCGTTGCGGCTGTTGCCGCTGCGACTACCTTTTTTGTCTATACTTTTGCTAGAACTCCAGGCAACGCCTCTGATTTGCAGCTTTCTTGGTCTCATGGCTCCTGCTGCCGGGACTCTGACGTCGGAAAATCGTCTTGGGCCCCTCGGAGCGAAGAAACGCTTCCAGCACGTCAACACCTGCTTTCCGGTCGCCTCGACACAGGAAAAGGCTCAGGCTCACTTGATCCGGCTCCTGTGCAAGCCGCCGGACCCAGCAGAGTGTCTCGAACCACTTGCGCAGCGCCCCGGATGTCGGAAGCGCTTCTCCGGAAGTCTTCCAGCAGATCCAAGGCCTGCAGCTGTGGGTTGGCTCCCTCCCGACGCTGGAAATTCGGCATCCCATAAAGAAAACGTCTTGTGCTCGGCAGCAAGACGTGAGATGCCAAGAAGACTTCCGGGTGGGGAATGCTGAGCTGCAAGATCGAATTCCTCCAATGAAGGGCTCCCGTTTATATGTCCATAACATGCATACAGACATACATACATACATACATACAGACAGCATGCATACATGCGTATGCATGCATGCATGCATGCATACATGCGTACATGCATGCATGCATGCATGCATGCATGCATGCATGCATGCATGCATGCATGCATGCATACACATCTACATCTACTTCCACCTATACGTACACTTATACTTATACAATACATAAGCATATACATGTACATCCATATACCTGTACATATACATGTACATATACATATACATATACATGTACATGTACATGTACATACTTACGTACAATATAACACAAAATAGTAAGAAACACTACAATATAATTTCAATACGGGCGTTTCCGAAAATACAGGACCCTATCATAGCACCTTAAATAGTCGGATCCTCATTTTGAGGACCCCAAAGTAAGGTACCCCTAACTTTCGGAAACTCCCATACAAAGCATGATATATATATATGCAGTAAAGAAATTATATATAGAAGTACTATTTTTTCAGTATATTTGGTAGAGTGTACCATGGAAGTGCAAATGCGTAAACAGTACATGTACGGGCCTGTGCATAGATTTAGGCGTCTATGTGTGAACGTAACAAGGCACAGGCTTGCATAGCATAATGGCAATAGCACGCAAATGTTGCACGCTCGCAGAGCATAGTTCTGGATATCACAACAACACACTATACTCAAAATCCCAGGCCTCATTGAAGGCCGCTCTCCAGAATAAAAAAAATTCTGGTTAATATTCCTATATTAACATGAATATTGAAATGAATACTATTAATAGAAATACTACTTCCGTTAAGACTTTATTGTGGTATCTCAGTATGACTTGTTTATGAGGGGCCTGACAACAAGACACAGCCACAGTGACACTCGGAAGACTGTATTCCTGCATAAGCTGGGGAACACATACGCATGGTGTTTATGGTGTCGTAACAATGCAGAGGCAAATGCAGTCCTTCGTTTACTCATACAGGCATACATGAACGCACAAGCCTGTACATGTCCATGGTACGCTCTACGAGTACGCAGCACATACGCCGCCACGTGTAAGCGAAATGAAGCATGCATTACAGTTCTTTGATTTGTGGTTCCATCTTGCTCTACACTATACAACTTGAACACCTGGTAATAGAGCCGACTTGCCGTGTGCCCACACCCTTGTGTCTTGACTGTGTGAAGATCTGCGTGTGTGAGTGTGTGTGTGTGTGTGGGTATTCAGCTGAGACTCCGTTGTTGTGCTTACGCATGACTTGTTTATAATTAAGGGCCTCACAACAATGCGTATACTTGGCACAGCCGCAATGACTTTCGCAAGAGTGTATTTCTGCAAATTGGCGAACACATATTCACATGTGCGTTGTATGGCACCGCAACATATACTGTATCAGGGTTGTACTGTTGTACTTAGTCACTCAGCCTGTATGTAAACAGATCAGCAGGTCAGTGACATCATCCATGCCTATACAACTGCCTGTATGCATACGTAGATAGATAAATAGATAGATAGGTGCGGTGGATACTTTGTCTACATATATGTCTATAATACGATAATGTACAAATGTAGACTTCATAGAAGTCATGTAAGCAAACCTCCAGGTATACAATGGAGTACCTCAGTAAACTGATACAGTACAGTGTATATTGGCAGAATCTAGAGCAGCATAAATCCACTGTATGGCATGGTGTGGCGGTATAGTCTACATACCCGGCACAGGTTCAAACTTTAATTATGAAAAATCAAGATAAGGCTTCCACGAATCCTTATGTCCAGGCCCTCCATCCTTACGACTATCCTCGATGCACAATCCCCACACATCTCGCGGTTTGCATCGTGCCTGGACCCTTGAACAATTCGCATATGCAATGGTTTCTATAATTAGTTCACGTCTCCTACACAATAACAAATCATATGTTTGCTGTTTCAACAAGGGAAGGGCGTTAATACAAAACCCCTCACAAATCGTATTAAACAACACCGGACATGCTCTGGTGCCACGGTGGATGTTCCGTTGTGTAGCTGTTAAGCAACAGCATCTTCCTATAAGCAGCGACCCCTGCTTACAAGCAACGACCCCGGCGTATCAGCAACGACGGAAATAACCAACAAAAACAACATCACAAAGACACCCCCAAAACAACAAAACACAATGATTTCCGGACTAGCCTGAAGGATTCCGACTTGGTGTGAACATCACTGTGTGTTTCTGTTGTGTTTGGTTTCGTTGCTTTTTGTGTTTTTGTGGCTTTCTGGAATTCTAGAGAACCTTCCTTTCAATTCCTTTCCTGCAGGGGAGCATGCAAAGTAATCCAGAACGACAAGTACAGAAAAGTTTGCGAAAGTGTGGTGTGCAAAAACCCAGGCCCCATAGCAGTCCCGTCTGTATTAATACTGATATTATATGAACATATGAATATGAATATACCAATATACCAATATACTAATTAACATGCTAACACATACTACTAATATCAACTAGTATATACTATCAATACGAATATATACTATCATATATATATATATATGAATGTACTAAAATTTCCTTGTGTATATATACATATTGACATATATATATATATATATATATATATATATTTACATACTAATCACATTATCATATTCATGTAATATGAATGTGAATATTGATAATAGCAACATTAACATGATCATATAGTACAATATATATATATATATATACAGACACATAATACGCATGCTTGTATATGTATGTCATAGCCATATAGGCTCTTGTGGACCATCACAGAGTCACAGACACGCGAAGCCGGCTTGGCACAGCCTCCCCAAGAGGGGCGGTGGGACCAGGAAAAAGCTTCTGCCGCAGCTCTGTTTGGAGATCCTGCAGTGAAAAAATCGCCCTCGCATTTTGCTGTGGCAGGACGCACAAGCGCAAAAGTGCCCCAAGGTCTCCCGCAGGCTGGCGTCGCAGGGCGCCAGCCGCCGCCCCTGACAAGCGGCCTCGGCTCCGAGATCCGAGAGTCGGGCCGAGGGCCGAGAGTCGAAGAGAAGAAAGCCAAGCCATGCCAAGCCATGCCAAGCGGCCAAGCGAGCTTCTCCCAGTCGGCCCAAAGCCTACAGTGAAGTAAGCGGCGGAGTGAAGGAAGCGAAGCGCATGAAGCGGCCAAGCGAAGAGAGATCCAAGAGCTAAGACAGCTAAGAGGCTCTCAAAGCAGCCGCGACACGAAAGTGCGCTTTGGGCCAATCCGGCTGCAGCTCCTTGCACTTCTCGGCCTGGAGCTCCCGAATACAAAACGGCTTACAAGAGAACAACGCAAAGCACCTCCGACAAGGCCAACTCTGTGTCCCCAAGCCGCAGCAGACAGAGAGAACCTGGGAGATAAGGGAGCCAGAAAAGCAAGTTTACCGGTGAGCCAGGAGGCGGTTCGCGCGCAGGGCCGCTGCCTGCTCTTCGCTGCCCTGAATTCTTTGGAAGAATTCTCTTTTCTTGGGGCGGGAAGGGGCGGGAAGGGGGGCCCACCCCCTTCGCCTGCTCTCCGTTCAGCTCCCGCAGGGCCGCGGCGTAGCTTTGCAGGGCCTCGCGGAAGCGGCCTGGCCGCTCGGTCGCTCGGGACTCGGGGCCCAGTTTTGCAAAGGAACAAGAACCGACCCCGACCCCGCGCTCCCTCCGGCGCTCCTCGCTGGAAGTGGCCTTTACCTTCGGCCTCAGCGCATGCGAGCGGAACTGCTCTGCGGCTCTGCGATGCTCTGCGATGCTCTGCGGCTCTCCTGCAAAGCCGCGGCCATGGAAGCCCATGCGCCGCGCGCGCCGAGTCGCCGAGTCGCCGCGCTCTTTTTGGATGCTAGAGCTGTTGCTTGGAGCTTGGCCGCTTGGCCTTGATGCGGTGAAGTTTTTCAGTGCTTTCATCCACCACATCCTGACGTGGGTCCTTCGCAGCCCTTGTCTTGAGGAGCAACGGGCTGCCATTAGCTGGCCGTACGTCTGTGGGGGATCTGAGAGCAAGGTTTCACTCTGCTTTTATCTGCACTTCTCTCAGCAGATTCCTGCCTGGTTGAGCTGCTGCGTGTACATAACCAGTTGTTGTTCAAGCCTCAACAACAAGAACCTAAAGAGGATGATGAGAGACGGCACCCACACTGCACACGCTTTCAATCTTCCTCCTCCGACCTCCTCCACCTCCCTGCTCTCATCTGCTCTCCTGCTCAGCGCGCGCCTGTCACGCATTTCTGCTCCACGGGCAAGCTCCGAGTGCTTGCGCCTAAACACGAAGCGATGTCACATAACATTGCACATATTATGTCGAAACGCATATATGCGCATGCTCTCTATGCCCCCCACTCGTAGTCTGCTTTCAACAGCTTGCACTCCTTTGTGAGTTGAGCCTGGAATTTTAAAAGGAGGTTTGGAAACCGCCGGCCCCGGGCATCCCGGCCGCCTTGAGCTTTCTCGCTTCTCCAACTTCTAGACTCAGCTGCTGCTTCCGCTGCCCAGCGGCCTGGCCCGACTCTGCGACAAAGGGCCGAAGAAGGGCCGAAGGAGCAACGGCCTCGACGGCAGCTTTCATGTCGGTGAACTTGACCATCGTCTGCCCGTGGAACTTGTCCTTCCAAGCGTTGCAACTGCCTCTAGGACTCTAGTAGTGCCTCTTATGAATCCTTCAGAGAATGATTGCCACAGTTCACAGTAGACACAACAGACGTGACAAGCACCTTTTTCCGACAGCACCGATTCGAATGCGGTTGTCGTGGGTGTGGCAGAGACGCGTTTATCATTTCTCTGAAAAGAGATGATGATGATGATGGAGCTGATAGATGATGGCTCTGCAGAGGAGGGAGGGGAAAGGGGAAAGCCCTGGCCACGCTCGGAACCTCAGCACACCTGCTTAGAATCTCTTCCCGGCTCTCTGACCACGACGCTTAAACCGCAAGTGTAGATATGGACACATGGCGCATTGGCATGACAAGCCGAACAAGTGAAGACTGCGTTCTGAGTGCGTGGATGTGGATATGCACTCCAACACATGTCACGGACGAGACAATCTACTTGTAGCAGGCAGGAGAGCTGCAGAGTGAGCCCCACATAGGCACCACTGCAACTTTCGTTTGTGGTGTATGCTTCGGAGGCAGAGACATTGGGCTTGTCCATGCTGTCAGGCTACCATGATGTCTTTGCCCGAGCGCATTGTTCGGCGAGTGCCTCAACACTGCCCGTATATTTCTGTGAGCCACCTCCAACTACAACCGAAGCCCGACATCAGCTATATGGTGCGAGAACTGTGCAGCGCAATCAGCGCACCAGTGCCTGAATCTCCACTTTGCAGAAGGATTACTCACGTCCATTTGTGCAGAAGCTTCGGCCTGCAGTCGAAGGACACGCTTCGCCGCTTCGCTGTGGCAGCGGATATCGAAGTATACCCAAGGCGCTGCGATGTGCTTGTGGAGATGTTGCTTGTGCTTATCAGTGCTTACTGCACCGGAAGTGCCATGTGAACAGCCTCGAACTTGCACGGAGTCCTCGAGCTCTGCAGTCTTCTGAGCTCGTTCGTCCACCTCTGTCCTGCGCAACTTGGGTGAATTGATTCAGCAAATGTTCATAATGCCGCCGCTATGGGAAGTAAAACCGGCGCACTGATGCTTGGCCACATCTGTTCGAAGAAGCTCGCAATCCCTGGCAAGAGCACACATCGACTCAGTCAGTTATACACCAACAAAGATCTCAAAACAGACTGGTGATCGACTAAAAGAGTGGTGATAAATGGATCGCGAATCAAACCGCGCTAAACTGAACAGGACAAGCAACCAAACGCACCAAAACAAACTCTCATGTTACGCGCGCTCGAGCGAGCAATCTGGCTGCCTGCCCTTCTTCCGGGCCTCCCTCCCGCTCCCCACTGCTACTACTACTACGACTACTGCTACTGCTACTGCTACTACTACTACTACTACTACTACGACTACTACTACTACTACTACGACTACTATTACTACTAGCATTACTACTACTACTACTACTACTACTACTACTACTACTGCTACCACTACTACTACTACTACTACTACTACTACTACTACTACTACTACTACCACTACTACCACTACTACTGCGACTACTACTACAACTACTAGTACCACTACTACTACTACGACGACTACTACTACTACTGCTACTACCACTACTACCACTACTACTACTACTACTACTACTACTACTACTACTGCTAGTACTAGTACTAGTACTAGTACTAGTACTAGTACTAGTACTAGTACTAGTACTAGTACTAGTACTAGTACTAGTACTAGTACTAGTACTAGTACCAGTACTAGTACTAGTACTCGTACTAATAATAGTAGTAGTAGTAGTAGTAGTAGTAGTAGTACTAGTACTAGTACTACTACTACTACTACTACTGCTACTACTGCTACTGCTGCTACTACCACTTGTACTACTAGTACTCGCACTACTACTGCTACTACTACTACAATACTGCTACTACGACTACTACTGCTCCTACTACTACTACCACCACTACTACTACTACTACTACTGCTGCTGCTGCTACTACTACTACTACTACTACTAGTACTAGTACAACTACTGCATCTAGTAGTACTACGACTACTGCTACTGCTACTACTACTACGACTACTACTACTACTTCTGCTGCCGCTACGACTACGACTAGGACCGACTATTCGTAGTGGTGCTTACACGGTTTGGTGGGGAGCCTTAGAAAAATCTGCATCGGCGCAACCTCGTCAGACTGTCTGCATCGGATCAATTTCGTCAGACCTATCTGCATCGGATCAATTTCGTCACATTTGCCCGTCGCAGTGCTTTGCCTCGGCTTAGCTTCGTCCACTTCGATTCCTACTTCGGAATCGAAAATCCGCCACGCACGCGCCGACATGTCGGCGAACCTGACGTCCTTTCCTCTAACTCCTGCGGGGTCGGCGGCTTGAGCCGGAGGCTCTTAAATCGGGCAGCGCTCGGTCCCCGAGCGCTTCCGTCCATTTTTTCTCGGCTTGGCCGAGTCTAGCCCTGTAGCTAAATGAGAAGCAAAAAGCCACGACGCCCAGTGCCGCCGACCCTGCTTCATCGGACCCTCGTTTTTCCATTGGGCCGCACGGGACCTCGCCCGGAGGCCTCTCGGAACGCGCTCGCGTTTCGCAGCCATTCCCCAGGCCATGGCGGGTTTCGGGGCCACCGTGGACAACCCCAAGAAAGCCAGCCGGCGAGCATCATGAGCACTCGGGCGCCCGCAACCGGCCCTGTGGCGCGAGGCGAGGAATTCCCATTTTTTGAGTGGGTTGCGTAAGCCCCCAAAGGGTGTCAATCATCAGCATCAGCGGGGTTCGGCGGAGGGGGGGGTGCATGCTACGAAGCCCCCAAAGGGCCCGTGGCCTTGCTCCAGGCATTTGCTGAAGCCCGCCCGTGAGAATTATTGGCATGGCATGCAGATGCAGAAAACACACGCTGTGTATTGTTTGCTGCGTGATATACGATGCATCATGCGTTTCGTTCCCTGTCTTGTGGTTCCATGTGTTGTGCTTTATCCGCCCCCTCGCCCCCCCCCCTCCCCCCGGTGGTTCCTGGTCTTGCGGTTTACCCCGCCCCGCCCCCCCGGTGGTTCCCTGTGTTGCGGGTTACCCCGCTCCTCCCCCCTCTCACCCTGTGTTTGTGGTCCTCCCCCCACTCCCCCTGTGTTTGTGGTGAGTTAACAAAAGCAACAGCACAGCCGTTAGACGAAAGACAGAAGCATGACAACAACACAATACAATCATCCTGGCCATCAGTCTCGACATTACTATCATGAACATCAGAGTCATTGTCCTCAGCATCATCGCCATTATGTTCTTCTGCGTGGGGAGGGGGCAATGGATTATGCGACAACGGCCACAAAGTTGCGAAGCTTACGCAGCGGTTGCAAAACAGATAGCGGATGACTTACGCGGATGATGTGCGACTGCTTGCTGGGACGAAAGGCCAGGCTTGGCCGGAGGACACTCCGTAGGGAACATCGACAGTCACGCGGATGACGCGTGTGGGGTGGGCCGGAGTCGCGGGGTGGCCTGCGACGCGGCGACGCGGCAACATGCAGGTAATTCGCCTCGGCCCCGGCCAAAGCGCGCAGAGTTTCCCAAAGAATTTCCCCTGTTTCCCCTCCTCTTTCACTGACCGGGCCACCCGAGCCTTCCGGAGGAGGAGCGGAAAGGGAGAGGGGGCTGATGTCCAATCGGCCACCATCAACATGATCTTCACCACAGCGTAATGACCCGCCCGTGACCCTAACGGCCCTGATCCCCTGACCTTCTGACGTGAAGTTGCTTCTCGAAAGTGGAATGTCAGAATGGCGGCCGAACCCTCCCGTTGAAATCTTCATGCCACTGCTTTGATTGCTTCTTGCCTGCTGTTCCCTGCTGCGGACGACTGAAGCATGGTGCTTGTGGGCGTGAAGGAGTCTAAGTCTCCTCTGCTTGCTTGCCAGGACATGCCTCACACTCTTCGCCGCAGCCTCCCGAAACACGGTCCCGTGCTTGCCACGTGCTGTCGTGGTGTCGCCAAGTGACGCATTTCGCATCTTGCACTTGGACTCGTCTTGGGCATGGCCTCGTGGTCCTCTTAGTGGACACATATGGTCATTATTCCTCTTGTTTCAGCGTCACCGGGGTCAACGACGACACAACGTGGCATCGAACATACAGACATACAGCCTCTCATGTACACGCAAAATCATATCGAACAGAGTAGCAGAGTGCATTGAGATATCAAGCAACGTCTTTCCTTCACAATGCTTCCGCCAAGTGCCGCCAACCTTGTGAGCTGATCCAAGCTCTGCTTATGCTTCCGGTATCGCGATGCCCAGTCCTGGAGTTTCGGGGCAGAAGATGTGAGAGCGGAGGCGATCAAGGACCGAGGCGCTGTCGGAAACGTTCTGGTCGAAGAGCTGGCACAGACAGCAGAGGCGAAGCAGAGGCGAAGCAGAGGCGAAGCATGGCGAAGCAGAATTCCTCTTTTGCAAATGGGCAAAGGGCACCTTTTTTCGCAGGACCGGCCCTCCGGATGTGGAGCCCACGCTCATGCCTCAGCGACCCTCAGCTGCTCTCCGTCAAGTTCGCTCGCCTGGCCTGTCATGCTCGCCACGCTGGACTGCTCCGGCATCTCACCTCAGGGAGCAGCTGCACATTCTGGGCTCTGTTGCATTCTTGGGGCAATCACTGCAGTCTGAAATCGAACAACACGAAACAGAAATATTACATCCCCGTAGGGAGGCTACCCCAAAAAGGTGAGCAAGCCATGCTCAAGGAGCCCACAGTGTCAGGTACACACTCCGCTCAGTTGACAGTCTCAGAATGTAGACACATGTACACATGCTATACCCGCAGGCTACGCGAGGAACGCATACAGAGATAGACTCCCTACAGGACCCTTCTGCCAAGCTACGGCACAAGACAGGGGTCCCGAAAGGGTGAGCTTAAAAACAAGAATTGCCTCAACCGTGTGCCAATACCCTATATTACCTGCTATTACCCTATATAGCTTCTACTATACTAATCTATACTATAAGGACGCATTACCATCACGTTGCGATGACTTGCTGGATCAGCTCCGGCAAAGTCGGCAAACCCACGACATGTCCTATGCTGTGGATTCTCTGGTGCGTTCACACGTATTCCCACCTGCCAGCGGCGTGTTGACCAGCCTGTTCCACGAATCTGCAGTGGGGTTTCGCACTTCAGTCTTGCCCAGACAGACAGTGCTCCATGAAGCCGCGTGCGCCTGGCGCTCATTGGCGCGAGAGGTGCACCTTCAGACAGCGTTTAGAAGGAGGCTTCGGCTTGATGCGCTTTGCAAGAGGAAAACCGGGAACCCCGTCAGGGCCGGACCTTGCGCTGGATAGCCCGCTCCTGGTGCACGGCGAGGGCCAGGGCTGTGGGAGTTTGCAAGAGACGCAGCTCCCACAGCTCCCATCTGTCCCGAACGGAACGACCCGCTGTTTGGTCCGCTTGGCCCGGAGGGCTCCTGCGGATTTGAGTCTGACCTCAGTGACATCACCAGGGCGCCAGGCCCAACTGGCCGAACGCCCGCCCCTCTCGGCCCTCTCCCATGCGAGGTGCCGGCATGGAGTCTGGAGTGGTGGACTCTTCTAAACTGGTTGAGCAAGCCAAGCCAGTCAGCTATAGTCGGTAGGAAAGTGTAAGAAATCTGCACTTGGGTCTTGAAAACTGACACTGCGCTTCCGTCTAGCAGTCTAGCATGTGCCGGCCGAAGGCCCCAATGGCCCCGCGGAGGCACTGGAATCCTGGCGGTAATTTCATTGATGCAACTCAAACATTCGAACCAAAAGCCAGCGTAAGTTGAGCCAAGCGGACAAAAGATGGGGTGGTTGTAAACGTCAAGCTGTCAAGCCAAGGCAGCCTACGACGTACGAGAACCTTCACTATCCTTCACTGATTCACTGCGATCGCGTGCGCATTCGTTCGCTTTCCGTACGAGGGGGCCTTACTTCTAACTTCTAGCAGTGCTCGGCAATCAGCGAACTTTTACGACTGGCAGCGAACAAGCTCCTTCGCCAGCAAGTCTGGCCTCTTGCAAAAACCCAACTCAACTGGCACAGAGTTCATACCGTGCTGCGAGGGACTGTCCGCGTGAAACCGTCCACCGAGTCTGTACAGGCTCCCTGGCTGGTGGGAGATGGGAGGAGTAACATGAAGGCTGCTTGTTGCAACCAGCAAAGGTACAAAACGCTTGGAAAGCTAGTGCGAGGTGCACTTGATATGTCCCGTGAATGTTGGGCCAGTGTGGCCACTCCAATTCTGCGACTGGCCGTCTGCCAGAATGAAAAAACCTTGCAAACCTCGGCAGCTGAAATTCGTGGCCGGAGTGGGTGCGGATCTAGCCCTGAGCCCAAGCAGTCGCGTCTCACTGTGTCTGCATGAGTTGCCACAGTAGGGTGTCACCAAGAAGATAAACCAGACTGGGCCAGACTGCTTGGGGCTTAAGACGGCTCGTTTGCACAAGGGCCAGAATGTGTCTCGCCCACATGCACTTGGATCGAAGCAGGTTCAAGCAACCCTGTTCGTCTATGCTGTAGCTTTGCGAAGAGCTTTCCCCGCCGCCATGGGACCTCTTGTCTCTGGCACGTACCTGGGATAGCAAAGCAGTGGGCTAAACGAAGCACCCTTTGCTTCACTGAGACGCTGGCGTAAAGCCCTGAATGTGAAAACCAAGAGATGTCACGTCGGGGGATGATGGCCTGGCAGTAACTCCATGAATCCTCTACATCAGCTCGTATCGACTGCCTCAGTCTCGGAGAGCAGCATCTCATGCTGGCTGAGGGCCTGAAGTTGAGAATTATAATACCATGTCTGCCGTGGTTCTCACGAGACTTTTATTTCTTTGCCCTCGTGCAGGGCCTGAAAGGAGGTTGTAGCCCCAGGTTCAAAGCAGATTCCCAGTCGATGCTTGTAAGCCATGGACTCGCCTGCCCAGCACGCGATGACGCTGCAGTCGCCAAGCAGATGGCTGTGCCACGAGCTGGAGCTACCAGGCTACTGAGGTCTCTCGTGTCTCGTGCCATTCGTGCCTTGACGCTGGCAGCCGACTTGAGTCTCAATGCCAGGTCAGGGGTCAAGAGCTCTCGAACGAGCGACGTCGCCTCCGTGGAGTGGACCTCAGAGTGCCGGGCCGCCGCGCCCGCTCTGCTGGCTCTGCCTCTTGGCTCCGGGCATGCTCGAAGCAGAAGTGTCCGTCCATGATCATTTGGAAGAGCCTCCCAAGTCGGCCGCCCCACCGCCGCACGTTGAAGTGTTGACCCCGCACTTGCTTCCGGCCTGCTCTCGTTGGGATCTCGGAATGGAGGTCGCCCCTCCAACATTTCGAAGATCAGCACACCGAAGGACCACCTCTAAAGACGGAGCAGAATCACAGGAATCATCTGTCGCTGTGGCCCAAACCAGTCCAACTCGCAGGCATAGGACTGCCTTCGAAAGACCTCCACTCGACACGACGAGCCGTTTCAGTTCTCAGATAAAGGTGCCTGTTCTCCTCAGTCCTCGCCTCTGGTGGCAGGTACTCTGGAGTGCCACACATCGTTGACGTCAATGCCGTTCCTGCTGCCCAGAAGTATGGAACAAACCGGGTTCAACAGGGGCGCGGGGCGCACTTAATCCCATCTTCGCCAGCCCGAAATCCGTCAGCCTGGAGCCACCGCGCCACTCCATGCAGCACGAGGAACGGTCGTCCTATTCAGTCCTGACGTGGCCGTCGAGGTCCAACAGCACGTTCTCAGGCCTCGCTGTTGAGCAAGAACGGGGCTGCACGCACGCAGGGCATCTCAGGGCGCAGCTTCAGGTCTCGGTGGCAGATTCCCCTCTCGTGAAGATATTCCAAGCCCAAGGCCACCTCACGAGGACGAGACGAGGACGAAAGAGGACGAAAGCTTCGCAAGAAAGCCGGCTAGTAAGCCGGTGTAAGTTTGGCTGGTAAGCCCGGCCTCAGCCACAAAGAATCGAGCTTGAGCTTCGCTAAAACGCCCTGAGCGGCGAATGTGCTCGAGGAGTTCGCCTCCGCCTCGGCAGAGGGCGCCGTGCGGCCGTGCACTCTGCATGGAGTGGCGTCCTGGCGTCCTCCTTCTCGTGCATCATGTAGCACATTGTCATATATTGTCATGTCATGCTGGCAGTGTGATGCGCTTTTGATGTGGCGATTGGAGCAAGCCCTGAGCGGATGCGTGCCTTGATATCTCTACGACCACATCAATGATGTCCCATCTCACGGAAATATAGAGAAAGAGAGAGAGAGGATGATCACATCTGTGCCGCGAGCACATTATGTTTCAGGACCGTACCAGTACCATCATGAAAAACAACGCCAAAGCAAAACCTAACAGCTAGTGTGATGATCTCTCCCAGTGCATAGGCCACGCGAGAATGGGACTCCCAAGTCCTGGCTTGCAGGCCCACGCCACCGGAGCAGACGGCCCTTTGTGCATTGCACAACGGGTGCTGCTCGGGGTCCCCTTCTCTGCAGGGACAGGTCGGTATAGCATGCAGACAGCTGCAGAATAACTCCCAGGAAACACCCCTTATCAAGTAGCCAACAGCAGGAACGACCTGAGAGAGATCTGAGACAACCTAGTTTAACCGCGTGGCCAAAGAAATCTGTCAGGAGGTAGAGTCGCGATGCTGACTGGAACGCATACCTGATCCGTTCGTCTGCAACGGGTTCTCCGCAATTTTCTCCGCGACGTTTTGTGCAAGCATGCCTTAGCCTCGCCACGAAGGGATGATTTGCCTGTGCAGGAGGCAGGAGGCTGCAAAAGACACTGAAACACACCAGGGACCAGTCGACCAGGGTCGCCAGGCCAGGGCCGTGACGCTTCTCAACACCTTGCGCTCGGTGATGATGTACTCTGCACGGCGCCTGCGCAGGAGCGCGGCAGACGCGGCAGACGCGGAGAGAGCCGAGAGCCTGGAGTCCCCAATTCGGGACTTGCGCAGAACCTTCATGGCCAGCAGCCTGCAATGCTGCAATGCTGCAATGCTGCAAGGAGTCTGAGTCTCGGCTTTTTGCGCTCGCTGGTGCGATTTCCTGGTGCGCCTTTGGGAAGTGTCATCCCTCTTCCTGACCAAATAGACTCGACCGAAGGTTCCTGCCACACAGCTAGCAAGGGCGGCAGCTCTCCCCCCGCCGCCGCCCCGCCTTTCCCTATGCACTGCAAGAACCTCGCAGAGCCAGCAACAAAGGCTGCTGGGCCCCTGGGTGGCTTGGGCACTGAGGGAAGTGCTCGAAGTCGGCTTCTCGGATTCGCTGTGGCGAATTCATCTCGGCACGGCACATGTCATCATCGGTCTGTGACAGACTAGACACCAGGATTGCTGGGCAGCCGGCATTCCCCTTCTTGAATGCCGGAAGCCGTTCGAAGGCCTTCGCGATCATCTCTGAAGCCCGAAAATGGCAACAGGTCACAATGTCACGACCCTTCTGTCCAGTGCTAGATTGCTAGAGCTGCCGGGCACAAGGGACTTCTTTCAGCCTTTCAGGCCTGTTCTCGACCCCGATCATGGGAGGCCTGCTCGCGACCTTCAAGCACATGCCTTTGCTGGAGTCCCGCCAAGATTCGCCAAGTCTTGAGATCGGAACATGTCGTGTTGGGGCTACCACCTGCCCGTGACGCACAGCTCTCGGGATCTGTCTTTGCATCAAGCTCATGCCAGAACCTTCATCTTCGAGACGCTGGCAAGGTCTCCTGTCCTGCTGAGTCCGGAGCAATGCAGCAGAGTAAGACAAGCGCCACAAAAACTCTCCTTGCGGAGCGAGGTGCAAAGGTTGCGACCTACACGTGCCCCCATGGCCTCGGCGGAGCCAGAGTCTCATGCGAAAATTTCAATCCTCAGCCTCAGTGCGAAGCCCAGCCACGAGGCAGGCGAGGCAGACCTGACGAATCTCACAGGGCAGGGCACCCCTGCCCTTGCAGGAGCCTCCACTGCACCCAGTGCCATGCAGGCCTCGCTAGGCCTTCTCAGCGCCATAGAGCGGGGGAGACGGCGATAGCAAAACAGCTGGATGGCCTATTTGCCCAGCCAAAAGGGCATTTGCCAGTAGCCGCCAGTATTGTGACATTCTTTTGGTGGTATATATTGGGAACAGCTGAAGAATTCAAACAGACAAAGCAAAAGTGGTCATGCAAAAGGTGGAAAGGTGATGCTTGATATGAAAGGTAAATTTTACCTTTCATATCATTTCCGGTGATGCTCTGGCTGCTACCTAGACTAGGACCTAGATTCAGACCTACACTGCCGAACAGCCCCGACCCTGACGAAGACATGTCCGAGGAATCCGGCATCTTTCTTGCAGGATTGTGGTTCCCACTCTCGACGCTCTGTCGGGCCCGGATTGCTCGTTTGGCATCATGCATGCACGCAAATGTGTGTTTCCTACTCACGGCACGAGCATACAAGAAGATGTAGTTAGCACATCGAAATCAGTACATCGACATCACACACACACAGCTGTAAGCTGATATCGCATATCAACTTGTAGTTTGCACCCAATTATAAGTTGAAATCGTATATGCAATCATAATACATGAAATCGTACATGAACTTGTAGCCCGTGCATGAGATCGCACGCTAAATCGTACAAGCACATGACTTTGTAGCTCGTACATGAATCGCAAATCGCGATCGTACATGAACTTGTGCTCGCACCTCAGAATCGTATCCAGTATCGTAAAAATGTCGGTGGGATGCCAGGGTTAGCTGAGATGGATAGCCCTCCAGAAAATACAATGATGGGGGACGACACTGCCTGCGACTGAAGGTTTCTAGTGTGGATCTCCAAAAAACACACAGCATCAGGACGGTGCTGGCGGCATCCAACCTGAAGGATATCAACAGCAAGCAAAATAAGGATTTGAAGAGGAGCAGCAACGAACAAAGATTCGAGGGACACAAAAAGCGGCAACATCTCGTGGCATCCGCTGCTATCCTTCTACCTGATCACATGCATTTATTACATACCTATTCCTCACATACCTCCTCCCCTACCCTTTTCTACCTTTCTCATACTTCGTCTGTTACCTTGATTCTACCTTTCCCCTTAGACCTTTACTCAAACATCACCTTCATTTTGCCTTTATTTCACCTTTGTAAAACGTTTTGCTCAACCCAGAAGCGGCGAGTCAGAGTGGTGCTTTTTTCCCCCGCCATCGCTTGAATTCGGGAGGGGGGAGGAACTCAATCCGCAGGCGAGACTATGTTGGATAAACAGAAGCTCGGTAGACCAGCTGGACGTGGGAGGCGACCTGGCACAGCGACTCCGCCATGCGCTGCGACGCGCTGTTTCTGCACGCGAGCCTGGCTGGCAAAAGCGCCGTTGAGGGCAGCAGCTGTGGCGCCAGGCGGCAGGTGCGCAGGGCCGCCGTTCGGGGCAGCCAACGGAGCGTGTTGAGCTTGGGCCGGGCCCTGGACGTACTCCCTGTTGGGCTGCTGGTACGACTGGGGCACCTCACACAGAAGACGGCAATTGGCGAATTCTTGATCCCTTTTCTTCCTGAGCCGGCTGCAAATGGAACTGGCTCGAGCCTCGTCATGAAAGCTCAGTCAACGGAGCAAAACTTGTGTGGATTGTTTTGACGAGATTCGACTGGCAGGGGCCGGCCAGCATGGGAACCTGATATCTCTGGAGAATCACCCTGATGAAGGACGTCTGGCTCTGTGAGCTTCGTGCCGGTTGCAGACGATGGCCAAGATCGAGATCACCAAGAACGCGGACCTTGGCGGGCAAGACAAAGCGTGCCTGCAGATGATGCGTCCCTACAGCAGCCCCTGTGTTCGGATGCCTGAGCGTCCGTAGAGAGGGGCCGGAAAGCAGTCGAGATGTGCCGGTTGTTATCGACAGCTGTGCCAGCGCAAACTTTCATGTCCTGCCAACGGCTTCTGTGGCTTCGTCACTCAAGCGTGAGATCCTGCCTGGATCAAAGGCAGCACCACAGCCAGAAATGCGTGCTCGCTGTCCAATCCCAGGAGGCCCTGCCACAAAACATGAGTATTTCTCGCGGCTCCTTCTTTATGACCCAGCTCCTACACAATATTGTATTGGTCCCACACCCAACTGTTTCAATACCGCTGAGCAGCTTTCGAACGAGGAGTCCTCGGAACGGTCCACGAAGCCTTTGGCTTCGCTGCGGATTCCTTCAGCTCGATTGATTTGTGCCTGAAACAACACGAACGACACTGACGATGATGAAAACTGACGATCATGGTAGTGACGAGGATGATCATGATGATGATGGTGACGATGCTGATCAATGAAAGTATATGAACATGTCCACACACGTGTGCATACACACACAGAGTTCACGGTGATCTTGATCCGACATATATACCTCAAGGCCTGAAAAGGCTATAAATGATTCGCAGCCTCGAAGAACTACCTGTACAAATAGCAGGGATTCGCCACAGCGGCGTCGCGGATAAGTCAGGCTGAGGCTCTGGTGGAGACGGGTTGTCTCCGCGGTTTGTGCCGGAATGGCCTGACTCAAAGCCTTCCAAGTTTGCACGGCAGCCGGAGCCCAACCCTGCCAAATCCGCTACGACAGGCGACGAACGGCAGGCCCTGTTCCGCTCGGAATGCTGGCGGCAAGTAAACCCCACCACTGTGGCACATGCTACAGTAACGGAAAAGATAATGCAACACATATTCGCCTCGGCCGCGGCCGAAGCGGTCAGAGGTTCCTGTTCGGACTCCCTGTTCCCCACTTCTTAATCCCCTCCCCACTGACCCCCCCACCTTGAAAAGGGGCCCGCTGACCCCACCCCGTGCGCACATATGAACAGGGTTATGTATGAAGGGCAGGTCTGTCTGCTGTAGACCTACGGCACTCCGATTCCTGGCAACCTCACTGGTTGCAACTCTGTGACAGATATGGAAGTGCTATGGCGTCGGGAGGCGAAATCCTACCTACCTAACACCACAACGTAGCTGAGGCTGTTAACCAGTTGAACACGTGGGACACCGACGTGTATCAATAACAGCAAGCAAACAAACGCACAACACGCCTGTTTTACTTGAGCCACTGTTGATCTCTCCTAACTTGCTTGCACAGGACATGTACAAAAGGTGCAGGTGGTACGCGTACCGATAACTATTTTCCCTGTATTGGGCTAGTGCTTTTTGGTATTCTGCTGGCTTTTTTGACAAAAGAAAAACACGGCCCCCACAGCGTACCTTTCTGTAATTAATTGTTGTGCTGTTGTGTTTTGGGTAATCTTGCGTTCTTCAAAAAGTCTAATAACTTCATCAACTTTTTTGTTTGGTTTTGTTTTATTTTTGGGTTTCTTCGTTTAATGAGTCTAATGCTTTGCGGGTGTGATGCAGGAGACCTACCTTGAAGATTAGCATGGCCACTGCGGAGGCGTCGCATTCTTGATTGCACCAGGCTGTTTTGCTCGAAAAGTCTTGCTGTCCGGGATCCCAAATCGCGTGAGGGCTGCATTGCTGCATAGATCGGTTTGCGGGTCAGATCGTCATTTCTCTCTTTAACTTCACGTAGGTTATCAGCCGTAGCATGGCTCGGTTAGGGCTAAAGGGCTAAGGGGATTGTAATACGGGGGAAGGGCGTCTTCTGGACTGTAGTCTTCGGCAATGGATACCGTTCCGCGACGAAGGCAGGGCGCAGTCTCTAGTGAGCCAGATCTGGAAGAGGCTGCCAATGAGTTGGCGTATTCAGCAGCCTTGAGTCAAGCCGATGGAAAAGCCACCAACCTGGAAACCATGCCAAGGCGGGAAGCTGCCCCCGGAACGTTTGAGTCCGGGAAAGGTTCCGGAAAGAGTTATGAGCCGGAGCAGATGCCTACGACAAACCCCTTTCACTCGGAAAGGGTCAAATCAGAAGTTCAGCTGCTAAGAAGCAGACCTTTGACTCTTGATGAAGATGGGAAGCGACTGTGTGGTGATGTTGATGAGCAGGCACTGGGAGATCCTAGCTGGGATGGTGGAGTGAAGGAGCCGGATTATGGATCTGCTTTTAGCTCTGCTGCGGGGCCTCATGAGGCTCCGCGAGTGGCGAGGATTTGAGCCCACTGAGTCCACTTCCTCCCAACCAGTACGATCTGAGTCTCTCGCAGCCCTGGACGGCACGCACCCGAGAGCACGCACCGCAGGCTGCGAGTCCAAGTTCGGTCACGTCTGCCTGTCTTGTGAGGTGAGAAACTACAAAGACCGTCACAAACACTAGCGAGCTGTACACACTAGCGGAGTGGGTCCAGATCCTAGTTGCATTGCTGCAAGATAAGACCTACGAGCTCACACAAAATCCCGAGTAGGCACTTTGCTACGGGGACTTGTGGAGCAAAACACTCGCAAGGGACTAAAAGTACGCAGTACAGGTACAGAGTACAGCCCGAGCGGAGTAAGACTACGAAAGCGGATCCCCAAGCCTTAAAGACTGAGGCCCC
>BGNK01006541.1:0-25909 GCA_003297005.1 Symbiodinium sp. clade A Y106 | reverse complement strand
GCGGGGGGGGGCGTAGTGTGTGGTGAAGCAGGGGGGTGTCTTGCACGCTTAGCGTCCGTTTGACGCAGTAGTGGACAGGAAAATTACTCGGCATTTTCCGCGTTTTTTTGTGTTGCAGGGAGGATGTTGACAGGGGGCCTATGGACTCGACACCATAAGCTCTAACTGTGGCAGCGCCGGGTTCGCTGGAACTTGCGACTTCCCATCGCAGCCACTGAGACAAGAAATTTTGCAATGATAGATCTAGCTCTGCAAATCAGNTGGACTCGACACCATAAGCTCTAACTGTGGCAGCGCCGGGTTCGCTGGAACTTGCGACTTCCCATCGCAGCCACTGAGACAAGAAATTTTGCAATGATAGATCTAGCTCTGCAAATCAGAGCTTTCCAATTAGGGATGGCTCGGCCGCGTCCGGAAGTGCATTCTTACGTGAAGCTGGTCTGTACGCGAGGTTTTTTGGCTTTGGCCCCGTAACCCTGGCAACCCTGAAGTCTAATCTGCCAGCCCCTGTCGTTCGAATTTGCCCAGGCCTTCCTTGGGCGCGCTGCGAGCCTTCATCGTGTCTGGAGTTGAGTCCGGTACGTGTCTGCTGTTGCAGGAGAAGTACGAATGGAACCAGGATACTTGGTTTTCGGAGGCTCAGAGGGGTCTCATCCAGCCTAGGACAGCATCGGCTTCTGCGTCGGGGCGACTTTCGGCCTGGGCGTGCCGGTTTACATGCTGCACCAGCAGTATCATGAAGCTGTCCGAGATATTGCGCTGCTGAGGCCCTGAACCCTAAACTAGAGGCGTCATCCTACAGCCTAAGGCATCTCCCCAGCATGGATGATTCATCCGATNGCTGTCCGAGATATTGCGCTGCTGAGGCCCTGAACCCTAAACTAGAGGCGTCATCCTACAGCCTAAGGCATCTCCCCAGCATGGATGATTCATCCGATGAAACATCCCATGAAACATCCCCCTTAATATCCCCCTTACATACATACATATATACATATACATACACATACCTACGCTGAACACAAGTATGCCTGCTTATGTTTTGCTTATGCCTGATCCTAGTAATGGCAGCCTTTTTTGTTTTTTTATGAAAATGGAAGTATGCTCCCCATGCAAATGTGTGTTTTGGCACTTTTCCGCACGCTGCAGTCTTCTCGGCCTGGGCCCCAGTTTACGGTTTGGGGTTAGGACAAATTTAGGGCCTATTTCCAGTTTCGGGCTTTAGAGCCGTTAGGGCTTTGGGGTTGTAGGTGGGGTTCAGTGTCTAGGGCTTTATGACTTTAGGGCTGCTAGGATGTTTAGTGATTTTAGTGCTTGGGGTTGTAGGGATTGTAGGGCCTTGTAGGGCAGGGTTTAGGTTAGGTTTAGTGCTTTGGGATTTTAGGGTTTCACAGTTCAGGGCTTTCGGGTTCAGTGTTTAGGGTTTCATGAGTTCGGGGCTTTAGGAGTTTAGGGTTTCGGTTTTTGGTAGCACTAGGACTTTTGGTGGTTTGAGTGCTTCGAGGGGATAGGCTTAGGAGGTGAAGGGCATTATTAGGGCATTTAGGGCTAGGAGTTTTAGGTTTCTTGTTTTGTAGGGCACTGTAGGGTTTAGGAAGTTTAGGGCAGGGGAATTTAGGGTTTTTCGCGGCCGGGTTCAGGGTTGCGGATTTTGGGTTTAGGGCCTTTAGGACTTTAGGCTTTTATTGCCTTCCCTCAACCCCTAAGCTAAAACCCAAACCCTTTAAGGTAGCCAAATGCCTCGTCATCTCATGGGTGATGTGCATGAACAGATGAACGAGGTTCCCAGTGTCCTGTTATCTAGCGAAACCACAGCCAAGGGAATGGGCTTGGGCTAATCAGCAGGGAAAGAAGATTCAGTTGAGTTTAGTTATAGTCGGACTTTGTGAAACAGGGGGTTAAGCAGTAGTTTAGANGCTTGGGCTAATCAGCAGGGAAAGAAGATTCAGTTGAGTTTAGTTATAGTCGGACTTTGTGAAACAGGGGGTTAAGCAGTAGTTTAGAGTCTAGAGTTTAGGGTTCTAGGGATTAGGGGCTTGGGAGTTTTGGAGTAAGTTAAGGGGTTTGTCAAGTTTAAGGCAGGACCGCCCAGGTCTGTTAACGCCTCCAAACCCTAAGTTCAATAAGCATTACATTAAGCCATGGACCCCCTAACCCCCTAAAGCCCTAAACCCTGAAACCCCCAAACCCCTTAACTCCAAAACCCTGAAAAGAAAAGCCCTAAAGCACTGCTAGCCACTAAACCCCCTACACCCCAAAACCTTAAACTCTGAAACCCCTTAAACAATCATACATTAGGACGAATGTCCACAGGACGACGGGCAGGGTCTAGGACTAGGAGTCTAGGACCTAGGACCTGTTTAGGATTTAAGGGCTTAGGGCATAGAGGTTAGAGAAAGGTTTAGGGCCAGTTTAGGGAGTTTAGGGTTTGGGGAGTTGAGGCATTGAGGGCTCTGGTTTAGTTCAGAGTTTACACTAGGTTACACGGACAATCCCCGAACACTAACCTGATATCCGAAATCCCTCAACCCAAAACCCTAAACTGCGGCGGCCGCTGCAGCACTGCACTGGCTGGAGGCAGGGTTATTGTAGGGCTTAGGCTTAGGCCTAGGCTTAGGAGTCGGGGTTGTAGGCGTCCGGTTTGGATGGTAGGGGAAATAAAGTGTAAAGTGTTTTGGGAGGAGGTTCGGTTCGGACATTGAGTTTAGGTTTAGTTTAGGACAGGAATTAAGTAGCTAAGTAGGGGTTGGACACCCCCCCCACCACCAGCTGGTCAGTGGCGGCCCCTGCACAAGGATGACATGCACAAATCGAGCAGCGAACTGAGTCCTAAGGTGTAGTCCTCGGCAGCAAGGGTTTCGGGTTGTGGGTGTGGGATTCGTCCTGCCAGTGCCCCCGGTCGGTGGGCCGACTTCGGTCTGGTCCCAAACCCCCACTTGCTGTGGTGGCCGAGGTTACAAGGTCCAAAGCCTCTGGCTCCACTTGAAAGGCCTGCTGGGTGGCATGGTCTGTGTGGCCGTGGTGGCCTGACTCTTTGAGCCAGGCTCCCGGTCCTCAAAATTTAGTTTTCGCAGTGCTGCCTGAGCCAGGTCAGGCTGTCTGGCTCCTGCCTCCCATCCCCATGCCCATCCCCGAAACCACTGCCGCGCGGTGCCCATCTGTCCACCCTCCGAGGCCACCCTGGCCCTAGTAAGGCTTAAGGCGGCTTAAGGCCCTAAGGCCCTATGCCCTAAGCCAGCATGTTAGGGATGACATAGACTTTGGGTTCAGGGTGTTGTGGAGTTTTCAAGTCAGGGATTCCAGATGGCACAACATGAGGATTGGTTTGAAGCCATTGCGGTAAGATTCATGTGTAATTTCATTCAATACCAACAAAGGTTTCGATCTAGGCTTTTGCTCTAACTCAAGCTTTAGCTTTAGTTCATTCTCGTTGGGGACTGGAAGCAAGATTAAAATATGCCAGCATTGTATTGTAAGTTTCAGGGTTGGGTGCTTTAATGTTAATAAGCCCTAAACTGCCTTAAACCCTAAAGCCCTAAAGCCAAAAGGGCTGGACCCTAGCCAAAAAGCCTAAACCCTGAGCCCGAAGGCCCTAAGGCTCTAAATGGTACAGCACCATTGCAAGCCCTAGATTGATTTGCTATCGAGTGACAAGATGACTCTGTTCAATTGTGCATTTAAGAATGGTTTACAGGACTCCTTCTCAAGGGTGGCATAAAATACCCCTGCACCCTAAACCCCCTTAAATGGCCTGAGTGCAGTACAATATGACTGCATACACGCATGGGGTCAAACCCACTTGCTTGCCTGAACCCTAAACCCTAATGGCCCTAATGTCCAGAAACTTGGACCCCATCCTTATAGACAGTTAGTTTCCCTAGGGCATGCTGAAGCCCCTAACCTCTATCTCCTGAAACCGTACGTCATAATCATAATCCCTAAACCCTAAACCCTACCTTTCCTAATCAACCAGGCCGTGAATTCCGACTGCCCTTCAAATATATAATATATATCCAGGGCATCATGCAAACCACGGCCTAAAGAATCTTTTAAACAAGAAAATATAAATCCTTAACCCCCTACAGGGCAACCCCACCCAACTTGGCAATGAAGCCAGATGACACCACCGCGAATGGGCCAACACGGGTCGTGGTACATGGTGTGCTCACCCGGAATGTGCGTTCATGGTCCAGCCCTGTGTGATTCCGGTGGTTTCTGCTGCAAGCATTGCCACACTGTGCACATCAGGCACCACCAGCCAAAAGGGCAGCAGATCCAACAAAGATCTCGCCGATGCAAGGCTTCACGACTATCAAGTCGCTCAGCATCCTTGCAAAGGACGGCGGCAAAGCTGGCACAAACGAACNGGCACCACCAGCCAAAAGGGCAGCAGATCCAACAAAGATCTCGCCGATGCAAGGCTTCACGACTATCAAGTCGCTCAGCATCCTTGCAAAGGACGGCGGCAAAGCTGGCACAAACGAACTATGTCGACTTCATCCCGGCCGAGCTCGTCGAGGGTCTCAGGGTTTCATTAAAGAAAAAGGGTTAAATACATAGCAATGTAAGATTAAAGCCCTCTAGCCCCCCATATAGAACCCACACATATAACATATAATTCCAAGAATCGATCCCGATCGGGGTGTCCCAATATATTAAGAATGGTACATGTTTCTAATTAGAGGCATACCGGCATGCTTAACACATATGCNACCCACACATATAACATATAATTCCAAGAATCGATCCCGATCGGGGTGTCCCAATATATTAAGAATGGTACATGTTTCTAATTAGAGGCATACCGGCATGCTTAACACATATGCATATAAGGTGCAATCATGCTCTGCTTACAATGGCAGCTTGAATAAAACTAAGGCTTTAAGCATTAGGGTGACCCAAAACCCATCCTAAACCCTAAAATTCCCTAAAACCTAAAACCCTTCGTGATTGTCGCCCTGCAATGCTGATCATCACTGTGTGTAGAACCTCAAATACCCTTAACTNCTAAAACCTAAAACCCTTCGTGATTGTCGCCCTGCAATGCTGATCATCACTGTGTGTAGAACCTCAAATACCCTTAACTAAGACCTAACCTAAGACCTGTACCTAAACCTGAAGGCAAAGCCCACTGGTTAACTAGACAAACACATTTGTGCATTGGCACAGGATGTCAGACTTCATGGCCGGACGTGTGGGCCCACGCCACACCCTTCAAGGCATGGACCCTAGAGCCCTAGACCCCCTACGCCCTAAAGTCTAAACTAAACCCGAAGCCCTACCAAAGCCCTATGCCCAACACAGACAAGCACACTTGTAAACCCCAAGAGTTTAGATTGTTGTTGCTGTCGAGTGCAGTACAGTATTGTATGACTCTATATTCAATTGTGCATTTAAGGCTCTCTGTTGGGTTCCTGTGTAAGGCTGGTTCAATGACCCACACCCTAAAGCCTAAAGGCCTNTCAATTGTGCATTTAAGGCTCTCTGTTGGGTTCCTGTGTAAGGCTGGTTCAATGACCCACACCCTAAAGCCTAAAGGCCTGGACCCTAATTCCTCAAGGCTAAGCCCGAAGCCAGAAACGGCAAAGCACCAATGCAAACTTCCAGAGTTTAGGTGGGTTTACTCTCGAGTGCAGTAATAACAGTCTAACTTTACTCGATCGCACCTCCAAGGCTTCTGTTCAAGGGTTCTTATGCGTGGGTGGTTTAAAGGTTACTGCTTCACCAACCCTACTAAAAGGACCCTTTATATCCCTCTTCAAATCACTAATCATTAACCCTACATTTTTTTTGGAACCTCTCAGGACTGTCAAAGCCTCAGGCCGAAGCCCCAAAACCTGTGTCAAACCCAGGCCCTAAGTTTGCCCTGCCCTAAACCCCAAGCCCAAACCCAGAAGCAAACAGCTCGAGAAAGTGAGGCTTCAGTTTGGCAGTGAGACCGAGCATGCGTGAAGCCTCCTGGATTATGCATTGCCTGTGAGCAGGCATGGCACTTCAAGCCCCGACACTTCGGTTGTGGTCAATATGGGACACGTCCCAGGGCATAAGAACTCCCTCCAGACTCACCAGGAGTTTGTCATTTCAGACTGGGAGTCCACCTTCCGACCAGTGGAGTCACTGGAGTCGGACACAAGATGGGCTTCGAACTCCTCCCCTGCCACGGAGCACGAATCCTGAGCCCGACATCACCCGTGCCCATCGGAGGGCCAGGGCTTAGAGTGGCCAGGCTCCAGGCCTTGTAGGGCTAGGCAATGTAGGCTTGCAGGTCAGCCTTAAATTACTCTAAGACTAGGGCTAGGCCTTAGGGCTGAGTGGGGTTGGGGAGGGGTTGGGCATGCACTGGGAGTCAATAACTCCAAGACTAGGCCCTGGCTACAAGGATAGGCCAAGTGTTCAGACTGAAGCAGTTCAGATGTAGGCTTCAGGGCCAAATAATTCAGGGGTGTAGCAGCATAGCACTTTTAACACAGTTCTATGTTTCTGGTTTATGCAGTCTTTGTGGTCGTGTTACTTTTCACCTCCAGCAACCCTAAGGCCCTAAACCCTAAATTTGGCCCTAAATCCAAACCCTTAAACTTAAACTTAAACACTGCACTGCCCAAGGCCCTGGATCCTGAGATCCACGTTCTCATCCTGGGCTGCTGTGCAGGAGTGGAGGCCAGAACCCAAGTTGCTTGAAGCACTTTTTNCTTAAACTTAAACACTGCACTGCCCAAGGCCCTGGATCCTGAGATCCACGTTCTCATCCTGGGCTGCTGTGCAGGAGTGGAGGCCAGAACCCAAGTTGCTTGAAGCACTTTTTATTTCTATCCATGACATAATGATATAATGTCCAATGCTGAGCAGGCTTGAGATAGGATGATCGGCTGAAGAAAGTGGGTGCTGGTGCACAAATATCCTTCACTAGTTGCTTTTTGATCTGTCGATGGCACGTCGGCATGAAAAGAGTCGAATCACAGGAGCCCGGGATCCCTAATAAGCCGCAAACTTCCTAAACACCCNCTAGTTGCTTTTTGATCTGTCGATGGCACGTCGGCATGAAAAGAGTCGAATCACAGGAGCCCGGGATCCCTAATAAGCCGCAAACTTCCTAAACACCCCAAAACCGATCCCGAAACTCCTGATTCAAGTTAACACCTGCATCTCTTGAAGAGCCCACAAGCATTGAAGCACAGAGGTAAGGAGACCCGCTTGGGTCTATAAGCAAGGGTTTAGGCCAGGCTTTAGGAAGACTTCGAGTTTGGTATGAGTGCTGCCCCACATGTCAGAATGTCATAATAACTAATAATATCCACAAGCGATAAGTCCATAGTAGTGTAGTTTAGCCCCTGCTGGATGGTACTATGTATTCNCTTTACAATGCTCGGTGAGTGCAGTTACCAGTTAGTGCAGTGCATTGCTTGGTCACGATTAGTTTTGATTGTTTGTGTTGTGAGGCAGCAGCATCTTCTTGGATGCAGAGGCCACCCTTCCTGCTTTTGGACTGTGCTGCTAGTGACTAGTGACTAGTGAGTGACTGCCAGTGATTCCATTGCAAGCCACAGACATGTCCTGGTTGCACCTGCATGTGCTGATCCAGTGCTTCTTGGGTNTCCATTGCAAGCCACAGACATGTCCTGGTTGCACCTGCATGTGCTGATCCAGTGCTTCTTGGGTGTCTTGATGTTTTTGTGGTTTGTGTGCCATGACAGGGTGTGGCGGCCTCTGGAGTCTGGTGTCTGGCTGCGATGTCCGGGCCTAGGCCCAGGTCCTTGTCCGAGTCTGCTTAGGTCAAGTTTGGTGTTTGGTGAAGTAGCTAAATAGTCGGAGTGACTTCGGGCTTTGGGTTCGTTTGATTTTTTCAAGCCTGTGTCGAACTGTGATTTTGGCATGTTCTGGATTCTGGGTCGTGAGTCACTGGCACGCAGTATTGATGCCCAAGCCCCTAAGCCCTGAGTAAAGCCCAATGAGGGATCTGCCAAGACCGAATCGCTGTGGCTGCCACCCCCAATGCCTATGAGGCGGTTCGCGACCCTGGTGTCCAGGTCCAGGTGACAGAGGATGTGTCCCCGGCCATCAGAGTGCACTGCTGTGCAGGACCATATCTGAGCACAGTGGTGTGTATCCAGGCCTCGGATTGTGCCTTTGCCACCATTCGTGGCCATGGAGCTATCATCACATGGGGCTGCAAGCTGGGTGCTGGAAATAGCAGTGCTGCACAGGATTTATTAAAGAAGGGTTGTGGCGGTTGTGGCAATCCAAGCTTCAGAGCTGGCATTTGCAGCATCGCTNTGTCCTGGGGTCATCATGTCTGTGGTGGCGACAGCAGTTCGGTGCAGCAGCTGCAGCATCGTCTGCATCGCACCCAGGCAACCAAGGGCCGACGGGTGCTGGCGGTGACAATGCCGACCAGCGCTGCATCCTCTTTGGTGATCCCCTGGAGGCTTGACATGCGGAGACTTTTGCGAGTGTCGTCAGTGCCTGGTGCATGTCTTGTTCCGACAAGATGAGAGTTGCTTGAGTGGTGCAACATTGCAATGCAAGCGTGCGCCACGTGGCGCGCGCCCGTGAGCCACGTGGCGCGCGGCTCCCTCCGGCCTCTGCAGTCTCTACAGACTCTACAGCTACTAATAGCTACTACTAGTAATTATTAATTACAGTATAATATATTGCTTATACTGCTGCGTAGCACTAGTAGTAGCAGCTAGTATTGTCACTATGCCTTATAAGTATTACTATAGGAGGCAGGAGAAAGCGCGCCACGTGGCGCACAGGCGCGCGCCACGCGGCGCACGGTGCACGCCACGTGGCGCGCGCACGCGTGCCACGCGGCGACCACCACGATAATGACGTCTTTGTCAGATCCAGTCCCATAAAAGGGGGGGGTCAGAGGGGGTCAGAAAAAAGAGGGAAAGGGGTCAAAAAACAGAGGGGGGGTTAATTAGAAGACAAAGGGGTCAGAAAAAAGAGGGGGGGTCAAAAAAAAGCTATCCCCCTGAATCCCCCTTATCTGTTTGCCTGCATATCGCCGCTCTCTCTGTCTGTATAAATTATAAGTATAAATAAACAAACAAATAAATATAGATGTAGAAACATATATATATATATATATATACACACTAGATACACGTGCGTGCTTCGCACGCACGTAGTGTCTGCATCGCAGCGACGACGTTTTGCATATCCCATTTGTGCTAATTTTTGTGCCAGCTTACCAGAGTTTACTCCCCACAGACCCCTAAGCCCCTAAACTCTAAACCCCTCCCTGAACCCCTAAATCCTAAACCTTAAACCCCAAAGTCAGCTCCTTTTTAAGGGCTGGGTACTATAAGGGCACTACAAGGGCACTGCAGTATACCAGAAACGAGGGAGCGTCACTGTGCAGTTACCCAGCTACGAAGACCCAGTTATACGTTGCATACCTGTGATTACAGCTATACTGTAACGCTGGCGGTAGCTTGAACTGAACCAAGTGTCCTGGTAGGGGGTTAGCTACTGGTAATTCTTGAAGGCCTTGTCACCTTACTCTGAACCCTACTTCAGCAAGAGCTTGGATGCTTATTGAGGGGGGGGGGGGGGGGGGGCNGGGGGGGGGTGGGAGCCAGTTTGGAGGGTTCTGGGGCCTGGGCGGAGCCGTGCTGCGAAAGCCGAGCAGCACGCGCCATTTGGAGATGGAACCAAGATGAGGTTTATCCAAGGCTTACCGTAGCCTACTAAACCCTGCTTACTTGTTTTGTAGGGTCCCTAGAAGACACTCCAGATTACGGTCTCTGAGAACCGAAAGCGTCCGTTATGGTAGTCTCGGGTAATCAATGTCTCTTTGTAATAGCGGGGTAGCATTTTGCATTTTTGGTGGTATCTAACCTACTGAAAAGGAGACATTACATTTCTAATACTATCCGAAACATGGTTTAGATCTTTGTTGAGTAGCTGTGATGGTCAACCCTGGACCCGAGCATCGCAACGTGCTGCGATCAATGCGCAGCAAAGTCTGGGGCTGAAGAGTTTCGGGTTTAGGGTTTCAGGCTTCAGGCTTAGGGTTTAGGGGCTTAGGGTGTTGGGTCTTAATAACCCGAAACCGTAAATAACAAACCAAGAGGTAGCAACCGACACAAAACCAGAACCCCTAGACCCCCTTCCCGCTGGCCTCTGCCGCGAGGGCTTCACACGCACTTTTCGTGCTCGATCCATCAGCCTGCAGCGCGGTCTCGTCTTCTCTCGCCTGCAGGAGAGCTTGGTTTGACACTGGTTCCGAAGAACCTTCAAAAGTTAACGTTGAGTCAGCCGTCTCTTTGAGCAGTGGCAAAAGGAAGTCTAAAGGTGCCATAAATACCACTGATCAGCATTACGGGGCTTAGTCAGCATGTCCGCGAGTTGGAAAGAAGTAGGAACCCAGTACAGTGGAGCACGATCCGACACCTTCTCTGAGTCCAAGCTTTGACGGAGTGCTGACAAGCCTATCGCCAGCCGCTTGTCTGAGGGAATTTTGGGGATTCCCTCTTTGTGCAAATGATCATACAGACTTTTACAGTCTGTGACACATCTCAACCGTTCACCCGCGAGCGCCTCTACTCGCTGTAGCTTCCCTCGCAAGATGGTCTCCACATAAGATCTGATGAATTGTCCATTCTCAATGGTCTCGACGCATATAGTAGTTTCCGCACCGAATGTTGATCTGCAAACCCGTTGGCTCGCAGCAGATTTCCAGTCCAGGATACTACACACACCGCCTCCTTTGGAGTAGTTCTCGCGATCCGTGAGGAGCACAAGCGCTCCCAACTGGCTCGCCTCAGATGAGTTGACACGCTTAGCCTTTCGTTCCTTGCGATCGAAAGGAGTTCCAGACATCTGTCCATGGTCATACTCGGCTTGTGAGAGCCGGAAGCCTTCTTCGCCAGACAGACGAGCATTCGCCCACGCCGCATCATGAAACACCAGAAACTCAAGTTGATCCAGGTTCAGCGGCCGTAGCCAGATGCCCTTGTCCTTGTGGTCCCAGGCTCGTCGTGCCACCAAATTCGTGAACCGGACGTCTCCAACAGTCGGTCGTTGTTGCAGCTGCTGTGATAGCGAGACGCCAGATTGCAATCTGGCCTCGATTGTGATGCTAGCCACGAAAGCGCACCGACTAGGGATTGGTTGTCAATCCGCCGCTCCTCTGTCGTGTCGTCTTCGTCTTGCTGATCCCGATCAACTGGAATTTCGAAAAGACGACCCTCAGCGTAAGCCTGTTGAGAAAAGAACACAGCCTCTTCCGATATTGAAATCTGTGATCCAAGATACTCAAAGCTATCCAGCTCCCAGTCGCGTATTGGTAAGATCTCGGACAGTCTCTCGCGGATGGCTTTCCCGATCACCGGATCACTGACAACCAGCAAGTCGTCGACGTGCACACCGACGTATCCGACTGGATCAGTGCTCTCGCAGGTACCGGTGGGAACGAGCTGGAACAAGCAAGGATCAAGGGGACTCTGGGTAAACTGGTACTCCCTGCCCTCGAGGTCAAGCCTGATGTTCAGAAGATCATCCCTAAGACGACGCCGCCACTTCCTAGGAGAATTTGGAAGCCCGAAGACTCCTTTTGTGATGCGGAGGAGCTGTTCAGGATGTAAGTTCTTTAGGCCGGTTCGAGGCTGAGCCAAGAAGAGCTCGCGGTCAAGTCGGTCTCCGTTGAGAAATGCCGCGGTAATATCACCAGCAGCTGCTTGCCAGTGATGCGAGGCTCTTCTACTTGAGACAAGTTGCAATAGCATCAGCACCGTGAGCCTGTTGATCGTCGGTGCATCCGTCTGCAACGACTCGATGTCTGGGTCCTTGTGTCCCCCAATCACGAGCCTAACCTTGTGCCGCCACGGAAGGTCCTTGTTGACCCGTCTTCTGGCCCAATTCTTGTCCCGGTAGGCAAACCTCGAGCTAAGGATCCTACTAGGATGCACCCTCTGTCTGACAGCACGACTTTCCTCAAGCGACAATGGTTCGAGAGCTTCATGATCAAGGTGTTCTTGGTACTGCTTATCCTCGGCTTCTCTGAATGCTGCATGTTCACACTCTGGGATGATCCGCCATGGGAGCTCTTTCTCATACTGTTTCTCAAGTGACCGTTCAGTTAAGCAGCGCTTGAGCATGTTCACTGAATGAACGCGCCTGTCCTGGGCCCTTGTGTCGTTGCCGCTTTGGCACCGGTGGAGGTACCGACGGCGTGGGGGGATCACGTCTCGCGACACCAGGTCCTGAGTCATCAACTTTCATTGAACCGCCAGCGTCATAGAACTCATCAGGATCATAATCACTACATTTGAACATGCCCTCCTCAGACTCAAGGTCAAACTGGAAATCCATGTCGGCCTCGTTTTGGGGGTCCTGCTGGGGATCTCCCTCGTCCCCTTCGTCATCAGCATGGCCATCATCTGGTGCATCATTCTCCTGATAAGTGGAAGGGTCGTCGGGGTCGAGGTTTAGAAGACGTTCTAGGTCATCCCGTGCCAACCGAGTCTTCAACAGATCACCTAGTTCCTCCGCCGTCGAAGGGCGGAGATGCTCCTCTGCAACCAAGTGACGTCTTCCCGCAAACGACACCCACCAGTTCCCACCTTCAGCTCCGATGATGGTACCAGGACCCCTCCACTGTCCGCGCCTAGTAGCGATCTTCTCGATGCGTTATAACCGCACCAACTCCCCGATCTTGTAGTCGCCACGTTTAACTCTAGCCTGTTGTAGCAAAGATCGCCTAAGCTTTGAGTCAAGCTGTGTCCTGAAGAATGCCGTACGGATACTGACTTCACGTTGGCGTTGCTTGTCATGCGTCATGAACTCTATGAATCTCTGCTCGTCGACACCCGAACATAACTCCTCAGGAGACTTGGGATCACGACCGAACACAGCCTGATTCGGAGAAAAACCATGCTTCCTCCGAAGCTCGTTCTTAGCACTATTCACCGCCTGAACCGCGAGGTCTATGTCATCAGCAGTAATGCTCTTCTCATCAATGACCCGCTTCAAGATCTCCTGAAACCAAAGCCCATGATGCTCAACCACGCCTTGTTGCCAGTGTGCCTGGCCTGCAGGGGAGCGGAGCCGACAACCATGCAACTCGGCGTACTTGCTTACGCCGACTTGCAGTCCTGACTCAAGGTCGGCTGAGATCGTACCAGGAGCTCCGAACACGTTGCCCCATAGCTGTGTGAACTGTCGGGCAAAGTCCTCCCCGCCATGATCCTCGAGTCTGCAAACCAAATGAAATGTCGTCCCACGATCAATCACAGACAGAAGTTCGTGCCGGACACGCTCTGAGTCGAACACATGGAAGACATCAACACTGACAAGTTGGTTCATGTCAAGCAATGAAGGCAGGGTTGCTGGTCTCGGGGCCGCCGTGTGACGATTTCTTTCACAAACTTCACAACGCAGCGACTTGCAAGCCTCGATGACCCCGGACTCGGCGCCAGCGAACCTGAGATGGCGAGTCATATCCTGGGCACTAGGGTGTCCTAGGTTCTGGTGAAGTCGGCCCAAAGCGGCCTGGACGTGCTTTGGCACGCTCGGGTCAAACTGTATCTCCTTTGCTGGGTGTTCTCTCGGTGCACCTGCCCGGGCTTCGGAAACCTGGCTGTTGGTGGTCACATGCGTTTCTTGCTCACACTCTGCGCCAGCTAGGTAGCAGTCCCCGACCCTTTGGCCGATCCGGAGAACACGAACATCCTCAACCTCCTGAAACTTGTGGGGGTGCATGGCGAGAAGCGACTTACATAAGGACGTGTCCCAAAATGCATCATGGATCTTTTCCTTATAGACAAACAAACCTCCCGCTGCGATCTGTTGCTCGGCTGTCCTTTGGAGCTGGGGTAGTGCATCACACCCACGACCATGGCCCTGCACCCAAACCACATGCGGGTTGCCGACCTTTTCAACCTGAGCATCAAGGAGGAAATCGTGCCATGGAAGAGGTTCAACAACTGCACTGCCGTTCAACGCAATCTCGCATGTGAGGTCGATTCCACCAATCTCGAGCAAGGATGCGTGACCCGGCTCGACACCTCTAGGCATGGTTTCCGACATCTGGGCACTCTTCCACAGGTTTTTCCTAACACGCTTCTTGGGACGTGCCCTATGCTCCTGCTCCCAAGTCTCCGTCAGAGGCGCTGATTTCTCAGCATCTTGTTCACGACCAACCGGAAAACCAGAACTCCTGAGGACATCACGTTCAAGTCGGCTAAGAAATCCCAACCCCTTGGTAGCGTAGGCTGTAATGGATGCTCTATGGCACTTGGGGTCGGAGCCGCAAACGTGGGAAGCTGTCCGGTGGCCTGTGTACCATCAGCGAGTCGTACTTGTTCACGTACAGCACCATTGGTCCCGACCTCGGCGTCGGAGGGAAGTTCGCACCGCAACCTTCCCCTGAACAAGCGCTGTTGTGGGCATCCTTAGAGGTCCTACTGCGCAATCCCAACTCAGCTGTATGCTCGACCACTGTCCCTGTGCACCATATTAATTTGTTGATGTAGCGGACAACGTCGGGATAGGTGAAGCCCTTCTTGATGATGCCGTAATGATTAGCATGGGAATATGCACCCAAAGCAACACTACATGTCCCCGCGTGCACCTTCCGTTTTCTCCCGGACTGGCACTCTTGGCACACCCTTCTAACGATCTCCTCGCAGCTGTTGTGACTAAAGTCCCGTTGTTGTAGAAGCCGTTTAGCAGTAGCATCTACAGGCAGCTCGGGGGTCCCATCAGACATGTGTTCGAGACAATGACAAAAAGGTTCTTCCCCCGACTGCTCCGCGTCGCCCGGACTGAGCTCCTAAACGCCATCAGCACAAGCCTTTGGCGTGACCTGCCTCGCTGCCAAGGTCACTTTCGCTGTCTCCATGATCTAGATCCCGTGCTTCTCTCTCAACACAGCAATTATGGTCTACGTCCACGGGGATGTCCTGCTGCATCCGCTCCGGTCCCTCCTCCTGTCCACGGCGCTTCGCCTGGGACTTTGCCTTGAAGGCTATTGGAAGGTCCTTGCTGCTGGCCGCATACCCCTTGACCGCTGCGAGATCGAGATCATCGGACCACTCCGTCGCCTGTGACTCCTCCTCGTCCGGACGATATGCGACCTTGCAGTTCGGCTCTGGGTCGTACAAGGCGTTGTCCCGGTTCACCTTGGCCTCCTCGATGCACCACTGGAGGTAGCAGTCTGGGATCTCCCGAAAGAGTTTGCCGCGGTGTCGGCCGAATGGACAAATCGTCGAGCCTGGGCTTCCGGCGCTGTCCCGAATCAGTCGCTGAAGCTGCCCCTTTGTAGCCGAAGCAGGGGCTTCCAAAATTCATCTCCTGGCAGGTTTCCTTGAGTTGTGGCAACGTCATTGATGCTAGGCCCTTGGGAACATTGTCCACACCCTGGAGCTCCTTGATCTTGTCCAGCACCACCTGTCGGAGTTCCCCGACACTCCAGCTCACGTGAACCAGGCAATCGAGCTCCTGGGCCTTGGCCATGAGCTGGGTCTTGTTCATCCTCCAGATCCCGGTGTTCTCGGAGCTCTTGTTCGCCATGTGGCTCGGCAATGGAGGCTGAAGATGAGGACGCTTTGTCACCGAAAGACTTTCGAGGAGAAACTGTGCGACCGATCCACAGGGTGGGGTAACCCGAGCTTGACGCATGCTCCCACATGTCATGGATGTTCTGAAGTGGGTGATGTGACTGACAACTGATGCCATTCGTGGTTCTCACGGATCCCACGGCTTCAAGAAGACGACTCTTAACGTCAATCTGTGATGTCACCCACACCCAATCAGCTGGACTAAACGACCCGAACCCGGATCAAGGAGTCTCCGTTCTCAATCCAGAAATCCTTCGAAGGCTTAGTCTGACACCGCCACCGAGTGAACACCTCTACGTTCATAGGCTCCGCGCTGAGGAAGTTCTCGACGAAAGCGTGAATCTTCTTGGGGTAGAAGATCCGATAGTCTTGTGGGAGCTGAAGTCGTTTACTACCTTGTGTAGGGCTTGCTTCTGGCTGGGGTTCACCGGGTTCAATGTGTTCATCGTAGCTATGCTCAAGGGAGGCAGGCGCAGCTGAAGTCATGTACACCATGTATCGCGATGCGGACTCGGGAACAATGTGCAGCTCAGCTGAAGCCCACTGGTCGGGCGTAGGAAACTGAAGATTCGGAACTGCTTTCGGCTTCACAACGATAGCTGGATGTCCAGATGAAGTGCTTGGAGAGCTTGCGGTTCTGGATGTTCAGGTGCTTGAACCGTGCAACATTCACTTCAACATTGTAGACCATCCCGAAGCCGCTCAACACAGAACGGCTAAGGAGGAGAGGAACCTCCCCGTGCACAATCGATGCCCGGGCCAGAAAGCTTCTACCGCCAACTGTAATCTGGATCGTAGCCGTAAAGGTAGCCCTGAAAAGCTTGGAAGCACCGAACCGGAAATCATCCTGCTTGTCGATGAACCTGCACACCTGCTGCGCGGGCTGCCTCCAGGTAGTCGTTCAACCAGCTCTGGCCAGCTACCGATTTGCTACATGCGGTGTCGGTGATTGCAAGCAAATCTTGACCTGGAGTAGTCCCAACCTCGTAAGCCCCCTTCACAACTGGATCCCCGGAAGTCGCGTCTGTCACATGTGCGCTCTTCGGAGTTGGAGACGGTGGCCTGTTCGAGGGTTGCCCACCACGGTTCAAAGGGCACTCGGGGTCCTTATGCCAGTGTCCACGACGATGGCAACCGGCGCAGTAGCTGCGCTGCTTCGCAGCGCAGGCGCTGCTGAACAGACCTTTTGAGGGCATCTTCGGAGAGAGGTTTCGAGTCTTGCTTGTTGCCTAGCACAGAAGGATCCACTCCCCTAGCTTTCGCCACTTCTCGGTAGCGCTGCTTCGCCGTTTCTTGGGCAACATAAGCTTCATGGAGTTCAATTGCCGTCTCTTCACTCATCCCCTCTTCACCCTGATAGCCCCGTCCTCATCCTCGTCGATGCCGGTCAGGTAGGCGCCGCGAACCGCCATGGGCTTTCCTGTCTTAGGATCAAAGGGCTTCTTGGGTTGCCAAGGTGGACGAAGAGATTTCTCATGTAGCACCGCTGCACGTTGAAGGCGGGTTGTGGGTACTCGTTCCCGACTCGCCAATACTCTGAACTCGAAAGTCCCAACGAGCTCAAGTAAGCCCAAGCCCGAGCCACCTCCGGCAACTTGCGCCCAATCTCGAGGAGCCGACTGTGTGCCCGATCGAATTTCGAGTTGAACTCCCTCACCGTCTGATTGGGCTGGCAGCGAAGACGACGGAAGAAAGTGGTAAGGGATTCGGCTATCTTGCTGACTTCCACCTCCTTTCCTGAGTCCCCCCCTGAAGATCTGCAAGCCCTCGGGACCTGGGAGGTCCTCCACGGAGAGCCCTTCGCTCTCAATCCAGGCGCGGCCCGAAAGGTGTTGGTACAAGAGAAGTGCCTGTTGATGCTTCGGGGTTCGGGTAACCTTAGACCAAGCGTCTATCTGTCTCAAGTATGATCGATCCCCCAATCCCAAGGAGTCACCGGAGCACTTTTGGCGGCGGCTGACCAGCTCAGAAAAGATTGTGGAGACGCCAACTGGCATCCTGGTGGTACAATCGATTCGTAGGAAGCCAGCAGACAAGCAGTTCGATCTCGAGATGTTGAAGGCTGTTAAAGGAACTCCTTGGCAGCCCAATCCCGAGAAAGCTTCGCATGCTGATGCTGATAGACTCCCAGAGCCTATCGCGATCGAGCCTGTGGTTGCTCCTGCGGAGCTGCCACCGCAGCCGATACCAACCGACCGAGCACCGACCTATCGGAGAATGTACATCCGACAGGGTGGCTTGGAAAGGTTTGGCTACACCGGAGGCTGCGGGCCTGCGCGGCCATTCGCGAAGGCAGTGAACGCCAAGGCATCAACCACAACGAGGTGTGTCGGACTCGGATCCAGAAGGCGCTGAAGGGAACTAACTACTCAGGGCCGAGCCAGGCTTGAACGAGAGACCCAGCGCGAGACCGAATTCTTCACCAAAGTCCACGAAGCCAGGGAAAAGAAGAGAAAGTCTGCAGCGGAGAAAGAGAAGGCCGCAGAGGCAGGAGGCACTGGCTCGAGCGAGCCCAGCCAACCTAGCAGACCTGCGGGCCAAGGAATGAAGACCCAGGTGACCAAGCGAGGTCTGAGTCAAGACCCGCTGAGGACAGAGCTGAAGCTTTAAGCGCAAGGCCGCAAGGCTGAAGATGCCGAGGGTCTGATTGAATCGCTTATCGCTGAAGAGCGGAAGGCGTGGATTGAATCCTTGGATGGAGTCGAGCGGCCGACCTGCGACCTGGATGGTGGTTTAGTGGAGGAGATCCTTGCGGAGACCTTCTATGATGACCTCAAAGAGCTTCCAGCTGAAGGGGTCAAATCAGCTCGTGCCGAACAGGCAGGTGAGCGTTATTCGGCAGATGGGAGTGTGGGAAGTCATACCCCGTCCTGCTGGAGAAGGTGATTGGAACGAGATGGGTGGATGTCAACAAAGGAGATTCTGCCCGGATGAAACTCCGATCCCGTTTGGTCGCTCAAAAACTCAAAAGGCAGTCTACCTGGAGCGATTTTTTCGCCGCTATGCCACCGCTTAGCTCACTACGGCAGCTGTTCGCTTTAGCAGCAAGTACCCAACGACATGGGAAAGCTGGTACCTGTGGGCTCTGGAGGCGACGTCTGCCTTATGTTTCTGGATGTGAAGAAAGCTCATTTTGGTCACCGGTGCGACGGAGACTGTTGATTGAGCTACCACCAGAAGCAGGAGAAGGTAAGGACAAGGTAGGGCTTCTGAAGCGTTCCACTCCACTGGTCAAGTGCAAGGAAGAGGACATGGACAAGACTCCACTTGAAACTGCCGAAGCAGCACTTTACCGTTCCATCGCTATGCGGATTGGTTATCTGTCAATGGACAGGCCGGACATGCTGAGAACTGTCCGCGAGCTAGCGAAAGGACTGAAGGAACCTCAACAACACCATTGCAGCCTTCTTAAGAGAGCTGCAAGATATCTCCGAGGCAAGACTGGTGTAATTGATTCCGTATCACGAGCACTTCACGAACATCAATGGTTGGTCTGACAGCGACCACGCCGGATATATCAGGTCTAGGAAAAGCACGACTGGAATTGTGACCCAGCTCGGAGAGCAACAGTAAAGGCAGCAGCCAAGGGGCAAGCCGTGATAGCCCTGTCCACAGGGGAAGCAGAGTACTATGGCTTGATTGCGACTGCATCGACCGCTTTGGGCGAGCAAGCAATGACGGCACATTGGGGTGTGAAGCTCTCTGTCAACATAGGTATGGATGCCAGTGCGGGCATCTCAATTGCTTCGCGGCGAGGGCTCGGAAAGGTCAAGCACATTGACACCTGCTACCTCTGGGTTCAAGAGATCGTAGAGAAAGGAAGAATCCGCCTCAAGAAGCTGAGCACGCAAGATATGCTAGCCCACCTCATGACCAAGCCACTGGACGGCCAGACTGCAATGAAGTTGCTCGGTCGGATGGGCTACAGCGTCAGGTCTGGGAAGCATGAGCTTGCCTTGGGAAAGGAGTGAAAAAGTACCCCATGCTACCCCAAAGACTCGCAGGAACCGCAAAGCGTGATCCCTACTCGGGAGGCGTGACTGGATTTGGGGTATAGTTTGGGTACGGGTCTCATGTACAGTTGTTTCACACTGACGTAGCCATTTTGGCTCAAGTGCGCGGATGCTAAAATAGCGTTTCGCGGCTTCAATCCGTAACTACGGAAAGACACACTTGAACTTTCACATGGTTGAGGTTGGTCCTGGGGTTTGTCTATCTGGCTGCCTGCCTGTCTGTCTGGCTTATCGGTATACACCTTCATACATGTACATATACATACGTATATTATATATATATATGTAACGTATCTATGTACCTATGTGTGTGTGTGTGTGTGCATGCATCTCGCTCTCCCTCCTTTTGTCTCTCTGATGTTGTTGCACTAGAGCTCAAGCTCAGCTTTGGTCTTCGACAGGCAGGAAGGAACGAGGAGCCTTTGGAACGTGTGCTGCAGTAGTAACCGCCCAAATCCTAATCCACGACTGGCCAGGAGGAGTTGCCTCTTCTCACGGGCAAGAACCTGCAGCATTGGAAGGCCTTTTCTGTGTTCGTACTGGATGTCATCCTGGCCCTAGCCAGCCCCGGCCCTTCAACACCACATCGCGCCCAAGCGAACCGCATCCGTTCTCAACTCGAATTCTCTTTGGTTGCAAAACTGGGGACACCGCGTCATGATAAGGGCACCCTCAACAAAGAGCCCCCACTGCAAGAGTTCAGGCCGTTGTTGAGGATGTCAGCTGCCGTTTGGGGCAGCGTGTTCACAGAGGAGGCGCATTCGAAGCTAGTAAGTGTTGTCTCTACAAACAAGAAGCCGTAAGACGACAAGTTGGGTTGGAGGCTAGTGAACGGCGTCGGTGAATTCATGACACACTCGTGGCATTCCACCATTTAGTGTTTAATAAGCTTGAACGCATCTGTTCCCTGAAGCTGAATGAATAACACTAAATGCACTTGTCGAGAGGGTGCTAGAGCCATGTAAGCAGCAGGCAACCTACAGAGATTCATAGCAAAGGTTGCATGTGCAAGACTCCCAGAGTTTGTATACAGGCAAGAGATACTGAAATGCGGATCTAAATTCCCGAAGGGCTGGGGTCTCGCTTGTGCCACAGTGCAGCAGTGCAGGCCCGAGTGATGAGTCCGAGTCCGACTTCTTACGAGCTCTGGAGGCCGAGGGGTGTCCGCTTAGCCGTGTACGAATTCCGATGTCAGCACTGAGGAATGTTGAGAAACACGTTGCTGTGCGCACGAGGTAGGGCTTGATTCCATGAGTCTTCTTTTTTCAGGTCGTCAAGCCCGGGCGGGAACTGCAAGGTGTTAAGCCCCTGCAAACCCAAACCACGACCCAGCAGCCCCAGTCCGTGCCCCTTTGCCGCTCGCGACAGAACGTCAGCTTGAATGTCAAGTTAACTTCGAACTCCACTCAAACTGCCCTTGCTTGAAGTTCGATCTGCTGTGAGTGCAAGGGCTTGCATCACGAGTCAAGTGTCTGTCAGGGTTTGGGAGTGTTGCAAGCAGATACTGCTGGGACCTCTCGCAACAGTGCGACTGGATACTTGAAGAGCTTTGCATCAGTGTTGCATTCCCTGTTGCATTCCCACGAAGCCTCGGCTTGAAGGAAGGCACTTCGAGCCTTCCCATAGGGTCGCATTGTCCTGAGAGGACGTGAGTTCGACATGCCTCGATGCAGGCTTCGCGACAGGATGCTGGTACACCGGCTGATGGCGGAGGTTCCTGGGTTTCGATGTCCGACAGCCCAACTTGCATGCTTCCTTTCCTGGCCGATTGGAGCCGGCTGGGAGTTCTACCATACTTGAGGGATGTGCGGGGTCTTGTTTAAAATCTTCCACTTTCTTCACAACCTTCGGTCAAGCCGTGGCCGCGATGCTCTGGCTTTGAAACGCCTCCTTTTCTAGAGTCGAGCACATGTGGAGCTGGGATCGTGATTCGAGGTGCTGCCACTGATGATCAGCCGTTTCTTGGCTCGGACTATAGCGACAGCCGGGAAAATTCGGGACTCGGGAGCTTGGCAACGATGGACTCAGCTTTCTTTGGATTCAGGGCCAGCTGGCTCCCTGGAATGAAGGATCCCAGGCGGCTCACACAGCTTCTCATGATTCGGACGGAGGCTGACTCACATGTTGTTTGCTATGGTTCGGACACGTGTCTGCTGGCCTCGACGAAAGGTCCAGAGACTTCTTTGGCATGCGCGAAGGGCAGGCATTCCTAGTTTGGGCACTCGAAGAAGCTCACTGTAGAATCTAGAATCTGTGTGCGGCTGTTTTGCCAGAGGGCCAGCGGTTGAAACTCAGAGGTGTTTCGAGGGGCTTGGGTCTGTCGAGGACTTGGAGACTTGGTTTCTCCGCAGCCAGCCGAGGCAATGTGACCTTTGCAAAATTTCGGGTGCCTGTGCCTACCATGCGCAGCCACGCACTCAGCATGTCGACAACTTACGTGAGACACGTAGAGATCATGTAGAGTGTCTGAACCGTGAAGTCACAAGTCAGAAGCCCTCAGCCAATCGAAGCACAGCTGCAAGTCCTAGTCTCTCGCGACTCCGCCACTGGGCCCGCGCTGTGCTCAACGAGACGAGTCTCGAGTACCCACAATGACAGTAACATATCTAACGAAACTATCCCCACATATTGAGCCGAAAGGGCTTCAGGCTGAATGCTGAAATTGAAGCATTACGAGACCCAGCCAGCCAAGCCCTGCAAGCAAATCATATTTCGTAGCATAGAGGAAAGTGAACAAGAACTATCGTAATCAGAACCATGAGGGGAATGGTGGTCACACGATGAGCTCTGTCTTTGTTCGCCCAGCAGCTACCCTTCGGTATATGTGGGTCATAGTATGTAAAGATTATGACGCGTAGCCAGCGTAAGCTGATGTTCATGAGCCTAAAGATCGCTCTGTATGCCACACACATGCATATGCATGTATGTATATATAATTATATATATATATATATATACACATACACATAGATAAATCGCATGTACATGTGTATGTGTATATATATAATACGTATATATATATATATACACGCACACATACACATATATGTATATATGTACATGCATACATACATACATACATGCTCATACACATGTATGCATGTACACATATGCACAGATACGCATATACACATACACACACATGCACACATAGACATATATAGACATATACACATATACACACATGTGCACACATGTACATGTAGACCTATATACATGTATACATATAAATATATACATCTGTATATGTATGTAGATACATACATCTATACATATGTCCATATACATATGTACAGGTATATGTATATCTATGAAAGATTATCTATGCTTGGTTGCATGCGTGAGATATCGATCTACACCAAGATTGTAACTGGCACAGTGGTGTCGGTGTCATGTTCACATTAAAAAGCTTCCAGGCTTCGAGAAGTACATGTGTCTGCCAGGACATCCAAGGACGACGGTTTCTTTTTGCGGTGATGTGCATACTGCTGCTCATACCTGTAACAAAGCTGTTCAATGGAGGCTATGCAGAAGCCGCACATGTTCCAAATAGAGCCAGGGAACGAGGGCGCGTCCCAAATACGAGGACAGGACAGTTCCAGTTCTGACCTGTAAGGTTCATGGTCAAGACATGCTATTGCTACGAGGAGCACTACCATTGAGAGACAATTGTTCGGTGTTGTACTTAATATAGTCGGGCTTGCAGCATGCCCAACTACACAGGTAGTAACGTTGGAGGTTTACAGTTTTATTGGTGTATGCCGCGTTAACAAGTGGCATGCGGGGGCTATGCAGAAACACAGGAGGACTTGTAGCGGGGCGTGTGCCATGTTTCAATCCGAATGATGAGAGCTGCAACAGCCAACCTTCAATGACCGTTTTATAACTTTCACAGACGTTCACATATAAGCAAGACATGCTATGGCCGGCAAGGCTTATCATGGAGATAAGCAGGCCCAAGTCGCATGCTGATCTGGTAAGTTCGTAAAGGTCTCATCATTCTATTCAAGACAGACCATGGCTCGAGCAGGTTATCATTCATAAGAGTGTGCCCAAGTCTGCTCTGATTTCGGCAGTGTAACGATGTAGACATGTTGTTGTCTGATTAGTTCGGATGTGTCAGGGCTTGTCACGTGAAGCTATCGTTGCCATGACAACCATGACAGTTGGGATTCTGATGCGATCATAGTGGCTTTGGACAAGACGCATAGGCATGAACACCTCATATGTGCACTCTTGTGTTGAGTCCTGCTAATGGCATACTTTATCTGGTAGCACAATGCCTTGTAGCCGTACCAAAGCATTCCGGACGAGTCTTGTTAAGAAGCATGGACCTCCGTTGAAAACACATGACGTCGTGTCCATGCACGTCAATGAATTAAGGGCCTACCGTACCTTAGATCGCAGGTTGTCTTAAGTGGTGCACCACAGCGGGGGTAAACAACTGCTAGGTTCACATCCACTCCGTGTCGACTTGCCCGAAAAGTGCTGCCTCATGCCTCTTGCTTCCAGCAGTGAGCTGGTCTTGCAGAGTGCCACATGCGCCCGTGCTTCCAAACGGTCCTTTACGTAAGCTTGTGCTGGCCTCGCGCAAGGTCGCGCGAGCCTCGCTCATAGATTGTGTTTGTGCCACCTGCTTCACTTGTACCTCCTTTGAACCTTTGAGTAGGTCATGACCAATTGCAGGATCTGGTGTAGATGCTATGTCCGTCGTTATTGTGATTGCCAGCTACAGTATGTGTCTGAAAGCACTTGCACATGCTGTTTTGAGACATCATCAATTTCGCCAAATACCTAGCTACTTGTGACATCGAAAGTGCTGGGTTGACAGGCTTTCCAAAAATGTGTCGTGCAGCACGCCTGCACACTCGGGAACTCGTGTCGAGCATCGTGTTGTGCCTTCACGCTTCACCGCATGACAACGGGGTGTTGCGACTTCGCAGGTGACGGCATGACATATTGATACCTTCTTGTTGTGTTGGTTGTATAGTGGTTTCCAGGAGGGTGCAATGACTTGTACTCGGATATACGTCGAGCACAAGTGCTGAGGCAGACTGCACCAAGGCGGCGGAGTGGGCCTGGGCGAGGCTGGCAACAAAGGATTTATTGGGTTGCGTGGTTTGAACCACGCCGGGACTGCCTTTCGCCATCCGTCCTGCTTGGCCTCGCAAACGTAGCCCACGATTGTCCGCCGCTGTGTCAGGCGATGAGTCAACAGCCAACGCAGGCATCAACTGGACGGTTGTGGTGATGTTGCTCCAAGCTTTGTGGTTTTGGGTTAAGTTTACCAGATTCGGAGTTTGATGCTCGACTCGGGGCTGGGGGCAGCGGACATAATGGATGATTGTGGCGGCACGGATGCTTGCCTGAAAAATGTCGAAAGCGCCGTGCAGGTCCTTCCTACATGAACACCTCATCTTCAATGGACTTGTTGACGGGCTCACATACCCTCTGCTCAGGGCTCCAACTGTGCGTGTTTCTGTGAGTGTTTGTGAGGGATGCTTTGGCGTACTGTGTACTCGGGCCTGAAATAAGATACACGCGGGAATGGTCCGTATGCCAGAGTTACCTAAATGTGGGCAACTTCAAGGCTCGCGCGGACAAAGGACCGTAATTATTCACCGCAGTCACCGCCCATCACCGCCATAATGCCCGGACCCTCCGCTTACGTAGCAAGGCTTCCGGTCGAGTTCTGGTGAGCTCGATGCCAAAGCGCAGGCAGGGGTATGTGTTTGGGGAGCGATTTTGTTTCTTCATGTGCCTTCATGTTTACCACTGAATCATTACGTGGCCTCGCTATGCTTCTGTCGTACTGTGCTTCCAGGGAGCTCCAGCAGGCCTATCATTCTGCCATCGTCTCTCTAGACTCATCAAACCTGTAACCCGCAAATATGCGTTTTTTTTTGCGTTTCGAAGAATCGCAGATTCAACGATTTGCAGATTTGTGGGTTCACAGATCCGCACGATGCCAGATCACAGGGTTATTGAAAGTTGCAAATCTGCGAAGAATTACAAACTCGCAAATGGATGTTATCAACTTCAGGCCCGCGAATCTGTGCGAATTTGTGAAACATCATGACGGCTGATTGTCACCCATCTGATGACAGATCATGCACCACGAGTCACTTGAAAGGGCATTGTCTGTCAAGGGGTGGGGGGGTGGGGTGCGGCCATATATAGTTCTAAGCGTGGGGTTTCACAGGAGGGTAGCATATATGCATTTCTCTCTCTCTCTCTATATATATATTATATAATATATAATATATAATATATTATATATTATATATTATATACTATATATTATATATTATATATATTAAATATTATATA
>BGNK01006540.1:932-25914 GCA_003297005.1 Symbiodinium sp. clade A Y106 | reverse complement strand
CTGTTAAAAAATCGTTGACCCCTTTGACCGAGGGTTGTTGTGCGTAAGTCTAGGTTTGGTTCTAGCTTTACACCATTCTCGACATCCTTGGGTAGGATATTTTCACTTAATTTCACGTACTAAGCCCTAAACCCTGAAGCCCTTTTTTAACCCTAAACCCTACACCCTAAACCCTAAACCCCTAAGCCTCATTGAATACCTTTAAGGGCTCCTTTAAAGGCTCCTTTAAGGGCTCCTTTAAGGGCTCCACCCTAAATCCCTAAGCCCTTCAGCAGCCCTAGGCACTGAGATTCCAGGTTCTGCCCTGCATTGCCGAAGGCGTTGTTGGTCCAACTCTGGACCTTAGAGACGGTTTAGGGTTTAGGGTTTAGGGTTTAGGGGCCCTCAACCTAACATAGGGTGTTTTTTTTTTTTAAGCGCCCCTTTTTCGAGCAGCAGAAAAGGGGCGCTAACATAGGGGTTTAGGGTTTAGGGTTTACGGTTTAGGGTTCATAGGCTTCTGTAAGGGTACTATGAGACAGGGGGCCTTAAGAACTAGATGATTACCCTAGGGGCCCATGTCCCGAAAACCCTAAACCCTAAAACCCTAAACCCTAAAACCCTAAACCATAAACCCTAAAACCCTAAACCCTAAACCCCAAGTCTTAGTTACTTTGGCTTTGTACTTTGTACGGTTCCTTGCAGGGCTCCTAGGCTTACTATATAGGGTATGGTCTATACTGCTGATGGACAAAATCCTGCACTACCCATAATAAGGAATATACCATAATTCCCATAGTTTAGGGTACTTAAAGTAATGCAGGATTTTGACCATCAACAGTATTACTGGTATCCCCATAATGAAAACCAATATATACACTCACCAATCTTCAGAAGGAGGCCTATCTACACTCACCAAGACGGTAATAGAAACCCTACTTCATATGGGTTTAGGTTATAGGGTATACGATAAATGCCCAAGAGTTGGAACCCCAATAGCCTGAATCCATAAGTGTAATGCATAGGGAATCCCAGCGCTATTTGGCCTTTATCCGGTTTCCAGCTTTTTGGGGTTTACGGTAAAGGTCCATGTGCTCAGTAGTTCCTACTTCGGCCTTGAAGTAGTCGATATCGATGTGTGCATATATATACATATATATATATGCATAGGTACCTTATGGCCAAAGCCCTAGAGTGGAGTCAGAGGGAACTGCTGAGGTTGGTTGCATGTGCCTTCGAAGGGTTTGGGTGGCTGCAGGGCTTCAGGACCTTTACGGGTTCAGGGTGGTTAGGGTTTTATGGTGTTTGGGGTTTCGGGTGGTTTTTGTGCCTTAGAGTTTTTGGAGTTTAGGGCTGGGGGCTTTTATAGGGATGTTTAGGGCTCCGGTTTAAAGATGCTTCAGGCTTCTATAATTAAAAGGGTTCTTTGAGGGCTTTAAGTCTTGAGTTTCGGGCTTGGGGTTGCAAAGGGGCCTCTCACAAGTAGCTGGAGGGGTTTCCTAAGGTATCATCACCACCATCATTACTTTCGCAACACTACTTGTGTTTTAAGAGGGTTTCACGGGCCTTAACAATGAGAGCAGGTTTCATTGAGCAAAACTGCTTTCTGGGGCTTCATATGCTTCTGTAAGGGGATATGGTGAGGTTTTTTTAACACCTAGGACACGGTCATCTATATTGCACCTCGATGCCCTTGGGTCTCACAGCATAATAAGGTGGCGAAAAAACCCTACCGCCGCAATAAAGGATCTTTGTATGCAAAAAATATGTATATATGTATATATATATATATATGTCGGTTTAGAGTTTAGGGTTTAGGGTTCATTCATATATATATATATACAGTTTATATACATATATATGTAAGTATATATATGTGCACACATATCTTCGGGTTTAGAGGGAGGGTCAAGGGGTCATTAGGGCTTTAGCCAGGATTTCAGGATAACAGGGCGAAAAACATAGAAAAGAGCCTTGAGCACAAAACCCTAAAGCCTAAAAACCATCCCTAAACCCTACACCCCTTAACCCCAACTAAATAACCCCAACTTAATACAAAAAAACACCCAAAACCCTAAACCCTAACAGCCAATTTGATGTAAATCCCTATACCACAAAAAAAACCTCAACAAGCCCTATAAAGACCCGAAGGGAGTGGCCTCTCCAATCCCGAGTGGCGAGATGAGCAATGTGGGTAACGCGAAGACTCATACCGATGATGTCCTGGGCGCTCAGGGCTTGGGGTTTAGGGTTCCTTTATGGGTCGTTGTACGGGTACTATGGAGCTTTCGGGTTAGGGTTTGTTTATGCCGATGATATCCTTGGCGATTGGGGTTGAGGATTACGGAGTTTAGGTCAAGGGACTGGGGGTACGGGGGTTTAGGGTCTAGGGGTTTACAGGGTTTAGGGATGTTTAGGGGCCGAGGGCTCCGTTAAGGGTAGTAACTGCTGTAGGGTTTAGGGTTTAGGGCTGCTCAAGGTTCAGGGTTTTGGGGGTTTAGGCGTTTACAGGGTTTAGGGTGATTTTTGAGGGTTTAGGACTTAAGGTTGAGGGTGTGGGCTTTAGGATTAGGAGTTTAGGATGTAGGGGTTTAGCAGGGCATTGCTTCCATAGTGGCAAGAAGGACCTCAAGTAGCAATATAGATACCTTGGGATACTTAGCATGAGGTTTGGTGGTATAGCCGAGAATAGTATACAAAATCATATCTAATTATATTATAGTAAAAGCCAGAAAGTTGGAACATCCTTCTCCTCATGCCGTTAACATTAAAGTATAAGGGATCCTAGCACCAATCCTCCTAAACCAATGTTCCAACTTTCTGGGGTTCGCTGTATATGGACGAGAAGGGGATCTTCTGCACAAAAAACAGAAGTCTCAGCACAAAAATTCATCGCGGCGCCATGACCACGTCCAAAATTCACAACCCACGAGTTCCACCTGTCTCACCCTCAGCAGGATGTACAGGAGGTACAGGAGCATCATCCGGAAGATCTTCATGGGGAACTGCCTATAACTAGTCTAGGGTTTTAGGGTGTAGTAGAGGCTCTGTTTAGTCTAGTTAAAGAAGTTACTAGTCTACCGTTCTGAAGTGCAAAGCATATCATAAACTCTTATCGGATGATACAGTATGCATGTAATCTTCTATCCCACCCCGAAAAGCCCTACACTACTGGAGGTCTTAATAGTTACCTATACTATTTTGGGTGGTTCCTTCTCTATAATTGCAGAATAGTTCAGCATAATATACCTAAACCCTCTTCTAATTATTAATGTCCCTATATTGGACTTTATGCCCAGTGCAGAAGAAGAAGGCCCCCATCTGACACGACTGGAGGTCGTAAGCTCCCCTGAGGGTCCATGTATCCACATAGTATATACTTGGGCCCTAAAGTACCTAAATAGGGACTACATTAAGGCCAAAGTATAGACTAGATGAGTACATGGACCCCCTTAGGGCTCTGAAGTGCAAAACCAGTGTCGCCCTTGGAAACCGGCCCTCGCAGCTGCATCAAGCCGCGGAATACCTGGAGGGTTTAGAGTTCAGGGAGTGTAGGGAGTTTAGGGTTTAGGGAGTTTAGAGTTGAGGGTTTAGGGAGTTTCGGGGGTTTTGGGTTTTACGGAGTTTAGGGAGTTTAGAGTCGAGGGTTCATGGTCTAGGGTTGAGGATATAGGGTTTAGGGTTTAGGGTTCATGGTTTCGGAGGTCAGGGTTCTAGAGTTTACGGAGTTTAGGCTTTCGGGTTCATGGGTTTATAAGAGTTTAGGGTTTAGGATTTAGGGCCTTCGGCCCGGATCTGAGTTCTAACTACGGTTTGCAGTTTAGGGCTTACCTGTATCCCCGAACCCTACAAAATAGTAGGTTATGACCCTTAAATTAGAGGGTCTAACCCTTAAAACGGTAGGTTTTTGGATCCACAGGTAGGGCTTCAAGGTAAGGGGTTAAGTTTACGGCGTGGTATTGGGCTTCAGGATTCAAGGCAAAGGAGACTTTGGGAGAGAGGGAGAAGACCGGAGGGAGGGTGCGGAGGCAGCGAGAGAAAAGGGTTTAGGGTTTCGGGTTTAGGGTTCAGGGTTTAGGGTTTAGGGTTTAGGGTCAAAGAGAGTAAGATGTCAAGAGACAATAAAAGAAACAACAATGCAGGACAATTCGAAGGGCATAGGAATGGCACCAGAATGGTGTGGCATAGGTAGGCATGCAAAGCCTACTTGTTTCTTGTCTTGGCAACGGTGGAGAAGGTGCTTGCCGACATACATCTACGAACTTCCAAGCTGCCCAGTTGAATTACCGCTGCTATTGTACTTCCTACTACTACTACTACTACCACTACTGGAAATACAACTGGAAATATTCATAATTATGATGTCGATTACCACTGTTGCTACTCACTATAGTGCTGCTTCCATGGCTACCATGACTGCCACCCGTGCAGCATACCTCCTGCCATTCACCCAGCTACTGTTGACGCGACTGCCCCCCCGCCCCTCTCGTCCTCTTCCACTGTCTTCTACGCACGTCTTATTGCTAAACAACATGATGTAACATCTGTAAGTATGTGATAGCAACACTTCCCAGTATCAAAGCCAAAGTGTACGCTGACCAACACTTACACGGAGCCTTTTCACCAGAACCATTAATATAGACCCTGCACGACCCTACTTTACACGACGGCAGCCATCATTCCCGAAACCCCCAAACCTGAGGCCCTTACAGTAGTATAGGGGCCGTAATAATTAGAATAGGGTTTTGGGGCCGACTATACTTTTCATAAGGAATCCCGCAATAGTATAGGTAATTATTAAGGCCCCTCTATCCCTAAATCCCTTATAGTCAAAATAGTATAGGCAATTATTTAGGCCCCTATGTTAATATCTCTTTTCGGAGCCCTTATCAAACCCTTTGAGGAATCATTCCGGATGGCCTCCTCGGTGCTGAGAGAGCCGCCCATGTCCTTTGAGATGCTGGGCGAGTACATTATCTCGGGGCCTTAATAATAACCTATACTATTTTGGGGGTTCCTGTAAAGGGCTCCTTTAAGGATTACTGTAGGGTACTATACGGGATTTACGGATGTAGGGGGCTTGATCCAAATAAAAATAGTATAATGGGCCCCGCCAACCCTATTCTAATTATTAAGGCCCCTATAGTAGTGTGCTGGCTGTTGGGACTCTGTGTCACCTATCTAAAATGTGAGGGTTCCTTTAAGGGCCCGTCAAGGGTTCGACCGGGTTTAGGGCTTTGAAGGTTTGAAACTGAGCACAAGGGAAGCACACGACCCGATACCTTCCACACATCCAAGGGCTCCACACACTAGTGTGCCCCCCAACCCTCGACTGAACTCTGGTTTCGCAGCTGTCACAGCTTGAGTCAGACTCAGGAACCTAGAGTACATCCAGTTGGGATTGCTTGGACTTTTTCCTTTTCTCGCGGATAAGCTACAGTAGAAGCCAGAAAGTTGGAACATCACTAGCCTCCTACTCTCAAGGTAAAGTAAAGGGAATCCCAGCACTAATCATCCTAAATCCATGTTCCAACTTTCACTATACTTTGAACAAACTCCCAGGCACGGAGGCGCAGAGGCTTCAAAACGGGGCGTGGTTTCAGGCACTTCGCGAAATGGCTTAGGGGATAGGTCGCGACAGGGTTCAGACACGGGTGTTCAAAGGGTTTCACGAGGATGTCATAAAGGTGCCACAAGGCGTTATAAGGGTATCTGCAAAGGTTCAGGTCAGGAATAAAACAAACCCTAAGGCTCCATGTACCCTTATAGTATATACTTAGTCCTTAAAGTACCTATATAGGGACCCCTTTAAGGCTTAAGTATCTACTATAATGGTACATGGAGCCTTTGGGAAACACACACACAAGGAACCAGAGTTTGGGGCTTAAGGCTTTTAGGGTCTGGGGTCAACACAAGCAACAAACAAACACACAGCTAAGGTTCCATGCTCAATCGATCAACCTAGGAAGTGAAGAACTCGGCATCGAAAACTCGTACATGGTTGAATCTATATTGCTTCTGCAAGCTGTGGCTCAGGATAAGCATCGCCTGCAGTTCCGAGTGATGCACAAAGGTTTTAAGGTTTACGCTTACAGCGACTCCAATGATCTTCTGGGCATGCGGCTGCGTCCATAATGTCGAAGAGCCTTGGGCACGGACACACGCAACACCAACCTTTCAGCATCGACTCCCAAAACCTAAACCCCTAAACCCTAAACTCCTAAACCCCTAAACTCCTAAACTCCTAAACCCTGCGCCCCCTAAACCCCTAAATCCCTAAACCCCAAACCCCTAGAGCCTGAACCCTAACCAAAGTTTTGGTGTAGGGCCTGGTGAAACCATGCATACCCCCCCTAAAGCCCGACACTTCGAAGCGCTTACACCCCCCCGAAAAGCCAAGGAACAGCAACAGACCAAGAATTCCGAATCACCTTCTAAGCACTCCTTTGCAAGGTTTGGGCATGTAGTACCCGTAAATTGGGTACTGCATGCCCAAACCTTGCAACATCCCTGCATTGAGGAATATACCTTGAATCGAATTGGGATCCTACTATAACTTGCGGCATATAAAAGAATCAGAACTTTGGAAGGTCTGGGCAGATTCATTTCGAAATGTTTGCCAGGAGCAAACCCGGCGTCTTTAAGGGTACTAGCGTCAGGAATATTTCGCAACACAAGGCTTCGGCTGTCGCTGACCTGAGGGAGTCATAAACAACAGATTGCTAGAAGGGATAAGATCCGGTTTACGGGTTCGGGCTGTTTGGGTGTTATTGATGCTTCTGATTGAGGCTTGGGTGACCCAAAGTGACCCCCAACTGGCAATTCATGGATACTAAACCCTAACCCCTAAACCGTGTAATAATTGATCAGCCTGCAAAAGGAACGCATGTAATGCGAGCAGGCAAGGGTTGTGGGAGCTGTGTGACGGGCCAGGGTGGGGCTCGGTGCCCTCTTCGCATGGGTCTCCGTAATATAGGGGCCCTTATAATTGGAAAAATTAGAATAGGGTTTTGGGGCCCAGTATACTATAACTATAATAAGGAACCCCCAAAATAGTATAGGTAATTATTAAGGCCACTAGAGTACCACACTGGTGACGGGAGGCTGCAGAAAGACTGAAAGCGTCTATGGAGTTGGCTGGGCGAAGAGTAGCCTGCAGCCGTTCTCGTGATACCGGTCCATAAGTTCGTTGCCGTTGAGGTGCAACTTGAATGCTTCATGGGGGAATTCCGCTTCCTTTAGCCGTCTGCACGCAATGCGACTTTCGGCGACTTTCGTCGTTGCAGGCAGGACGCAGCAGCTGTAGGCCGCAACTTCCTTGATCTCGGACTGCCAACGACAGGCTGAGCGTTGGAAAACATGGCCGCCGAGCTTTGTTTGGGGTGCTGCAGATACATGCAGCAGTATGCATTGAAATCACTGCACACCCGAGGGAAACCGTGCTCCCTAAACCTCAACCCCTCAACCCTAATTAGGGTTTAGCGCCTGCCTTAAACTACCAAACTCTACTTTTTGTGGGTTCTTCTTCTAAACCCTAATATGGAATGTATAGGGACCCTACAAACAAAGTAGGTTTTGGTAGGTTAAGGTAAACCCTAAGAAACTGCCCGAGCGAGGCTCGCGTCTCCACAAAAGGCCTCCCATCAAACTTCCACAGGGGCACAGCTACTGCTCGCCATCTAAGGCGAGGGTTTAGGGGTTTGGAGGTTTTGGGTTTGGGGTTTGGGGGTTTAGGAGTTTAGGGTTTAGGGTTTAGGGGTTTCGGGGTTTAGGGCCTAGGGTGAATGGATTGATTCATGAGGTTTCCACTGTCCCTACCTACTATCTAGCGAAACCACAGCCAAGGGAACGGGCTTGGGATAATCAGCGGGGAAAGAAGACCCCAGAGAGCCCAATACCCCTTAATTAAGGAATGTAGCTTAAATCATAATATGAACCCCCTTATAATTGAAGGTATATTCCTTAATTAAGGGGTATCGGGCTCTCTGGGGCCCTGCTGAGCATGACTCCAGTCTGACTTTGTGAAATGACTTTGGTGTTTCGGGCGTCGGGTTCGGGTTGGTTTGTTGTGTTGATTTAACCACGTGCATCTGAGCATAATAGAATACGAAGATCAACCCTAAACCCTAAACCGTCCGAAGATCGTTCTTAAATTGAACTAGCCAGCTCAAACCTGCAGCTAGCAAACGAGCTCGGGGAACGCGTCTCGTAAGTTGTACTTCTAAAACGGTATATGTAAAGAACAGCTTGAGCAACAGACCCTAAGGGTCTATGGTTCTGAGACATGCTGCCTTGCAAGCTCTGGATTCCAAGAAATATTTATTTCGTGAGTTTGAGTGTGAGGTTGAGTGTGAGGGAAAGCGTGAGCATGGATGTCAAGCCCAACAGGAAGTGTGAGGTTGATTGCCAGGCTGAGTGTGAGCGAAAGTGCGAGCATGAATGGGCCGGCTCCCGCTCACACTCCCGCTCACACTTCCGCTCACACTTTTTGCTGTAAAATTAAGATGACCCTCGCCTGATAACTCTATGAAAAACCACGAAAAATAAAAACGGAAAAGGAATGGACAAATAATGGAACCAACCCAGGGAATAGACAAAAAACAAAAAAGAAACGAAACCAAACATGCGAAAAGCAACAAAAAGAAATCAAACGAAAACAAACCAAAAACTGCCAGGGCCAGGGCATCAGGGACGACTGGTTCAAAAAAAGGACCACCCTGGACAAGCATTCTGAGTTTGTTGTTGTTTCCCATTTCTTTTCCATTGCGTGGGGGGATTTGACCTCCGCCCGCAGGGGCCTCCATCCTGGAAATAGCACAAATTCCCTGAAGCATTTGCAAAAAAAATGGAAAATCATGGGAAAATATGGAACCCAAAATGGAAACAACAAAACAGGGAAGGATCGCGGCCGCACGGGACTATGGGAAAAAATGACCAACAAATCAGATGCCAAGTGCACCCTCCAACCAAATCGGAAAGACGTTGAAGTCAGAATGCAACCAATCCCAATTTTCCAATTTTTTCCATTGCGTGTTTGAGTGCCTGAGTGCCTCGATTCCATTTGCAATCTCGAAATAGTCCATTATCTAATAATTTCCCGAGATAATAGCGTTAACAGGACCGGGACATCATAACCGTAAAAGTGTGAGCGGGAGTGTGAGCGGAAGTGTGAGCATGAATGGGCCACTCACACTCCCGCTCACACTCCGGATCCCGCTCACACTCCCGATTCTCGCACTCTCGCTCACACTCAACTCACTGACACTTCCGCTCCGACTTTCGCTCACACAAAACCTCACACAAATAATTCTTTCAGACTACCCCAATGGTTAAGGACCGTGTCTCACAAATCTATGGCCGAAGTAGTCTCATACGTTGGCTCCAACATACGTACATAAGGACGGCTTTAAGGCCAAAGTATATAATATAGAGGCCTCCATAATTAAAATAGGGTTTTGGGCCAATATACTGTAGTTATAATAACGAACCCCCAAAATAGTACTGGCAGCTATACTTAAGGCCCCTATATTACTACATGGGTACAGGCACCCTTAGGGAGAGTGTTGATCCCTAAACCCTAAACCCCTAAACCCTAAACCCTAAACCCTAAACCCAACGCCCAAACCTTAACGTCAGACCAAAGCCGGAGCCCGAAGCCTGAGATCCTCAAACGCAGATCTTAAAGGTTGGGTGCTGCCACACTCTGCAGCAGTTAGATAAGATCTATATACATATATATATATATATAGAGAGAGAGAGACCCCTTATTATGAAGCTTAATATGGACTGCTGCAGGGTGGGTGCAGTACCCAACCTAAAGGCGCCATGTTGCCCTTCGGAGTGTCTGCTATTTGGCACAGGGCTGCAGGAGGATACTACGGTTGATGCTCTAGATCCTGCATTACGTACCCATAATGAGCAATATGCCATAGTTCCCATAGTCTAGCGTCATCAGGGTAATGCAGGATTTGTATCATCAACCATATCACTAGCTGTTCCCAGGCCCTGCTAAGCAACCCGATTCAAAAGAACACCTTGTTGTTATATCATAAAGCCCTATAAACCCTTTGCTGCACTCGTATACAACCTGTAAAGCCCTCAAAACTAATCCCTAAACCCCGAAACTCCACAATAGAACTCGAGAGGCATGGATTTGTTGGTGACATCGATGTCGGCCTCCTGGACTTTGAAGCAACAAGGGACGAAACAAGTTCAGACTCTCAATTCCTAATGGTTCGTTTAAGGAAAGTTAAGCATTTTTAGTTCACAATGGCTCCTGTTAAGGAACAGCTCCAAACAACACGTGCAAAAGCGTTGTTATTTCATAATGGTTCTGTTGGTTTCCTCTAAGGAGCAGTTCCGAAAAAGTAATAAAAATACGGTCATTCAAAATGGTTGCCTTTACAGACCAAAACCAAGTATAAAAGCGTACTTTAGGGGCCTCAATAATTAACCATACTATTTTGGTGGTTCCTTGCTATAATTATAGTATAGCGGGCCCGAAAACCCTATTCTAATTATTAAGGCCCCTATATCACACATAGTACCCTGATGGCATTCCCTACTGTAACCCTTATAGAACCATTTTTTAGGAACCCTTTTTCAGGAACCCTTTAACCCTAAACCCCTAAACCATAAAAGGTACTACTCCAAATCCAGGCTTCTTCGAGGACAGAAATGAACTCGGGATCGGCGAGCCACACCTCAGCTTTCAGGGCTTTAGGGGTTTAGGGCTTTAGGACTTTACGGGTTTAGGGGTTAGGGGTTTAGGGGTTAAGGGTTTAAGGTTTAGGGGTTTAGGGGCTTAGGGACTGAGGGGTTTAGGGGTTTGGGGTTTCAGGGTTTACGTAGTGGTTTAGGGTTTTTGGAATTCCTGGATTTCTTCCAGTGTTTGTATCAAGGCTCCTTTCAATTCAAGGAATCCTTATGGTAACATAGAAACCTGAATACCACTATTAATTAGGGTTCCTCGGTATAACCAAACTATAAAGGAACCCCAGAACTCTATTCAAATGGTTAGCCGCCGTATGTTAGAACAGAAAACCCTTTCAAGGAGCCTTTAGTTAACGGAACACAAATGATAAAGGCCCCTATACAAAATCTTGAATCCTAAGCCCACCTACACCCCCAAAAGCCCTAAACCTCTGACCATCAAAGGCTAAACCCCAACAACCTTGTGTACCCGTCAGGGGTTCCTTGCGGGGGTCCTTCAACTGTTGTATAGAGTTTTCTTGGGTTTTACTTTGAGCCCCCTAGACTCATTGCAAGAGTAGTTCTGGTTCACCACTCAAAGACAACTCTAAAACCACTTGAAAGCTCGTAGTAACGCATTAACGAGACCTTATATTCCCAGAAGGCCCATATATACTACCATTATGGAATTAGGTCCCAAAAGACCATCCCCATTATGGTTTTTGAGGCCTAATTCCATAATATAGTAGTGTATATGGACCCTCTGGGATTCTAATCTGCTATTAGGCCCCCATGGCACAATTCAGGATTTACGACTTCAGGCCTTTAGGTTTTGGGCGTGTCGAGGTTCTTAGCATATACGGCAACCATGTAAAACCCTACATATCGGAGCTGCTCAAAAAGATCCCCGTATGTGTGTATGTATATGTATATATATACATATATATATATGTGTGTGTGTAATACATGTACTGCCAAAGTGGTGCGGGGGGGTGGGGGGGGGTAAGGTAGAAGGGTTTGGGGGCCTCTAGGTTGGGGCCGCAGGGTCTGTGGTCCTGAAGCGGTAATCTTTGTAATAACTATTTATACCCTGAACGATGGATAAACACCCAACCCCCCCCCCCCCGATAAGTTCCAATAGACGCTCTTATGAACCCTATACTGATACACTTCTAATAAGCCCATGCAATATGTGAGCTGGGGCCTCGTTCTGTGATGATAAAACCTGAAATATCGTGTCTTCTGGAGCAAAGCGGCTAAAAGGGTGAAAAGGCTTTAGGGTGTAAGGGCTTTAGGCTTTAGGGTGTAAGGGTTTTAGGGTGTAAGGGTTTAGGGGTTTAGCGCTGGTTCTCATGTCTGCTGAAGCAAAGCGGCTAAAAACGCATCCCTGCTGATGACCTTGGACGCTGGGATCGGCCGTCCCCCATGGGCTCTTCTTGAAGAGGGCTCTACGGTGATTTCCAAAATAAAGTGTTCTAAAACGAGGTGCTGTCCAAGGGGCCTAGACTGTAGCACTGTATCGCGAAAAAACTTGCTGCGCATATTATACAACTACATAGAGACCATAAGGGGATAGATATCGTTGCTAGTTTTTCCGACCCCTATACTTAACAGCCCAGTAGTAGCAGAGATCTTCCGGAACTTGGAGTTTGGGCTTTCATGGTCAGGGCTTCTCAGATTTAATGCTGCTTGCAGGGTTAGGGCTTTTGAGGCTTAAGGTTAAGGGCCGTTCAGGATGTAAGGTGGAGAGTGCTGCTGCTAAGTTCCCCTGTATCTCCGTAATATTTGTGGTGCCTTTTTGGGGGCTGGGGGTGTGTGGTTTCAAGAGGGCGCTGAATAAAAGGGCATAGGGATACTGCTGGGCTGCCTAGGCTGTACCTGGGGCTCCAAAAACCTACTCTTTTAAGGGTTCGACCCTCTAATTAAGGGGTCAGAACCTACTATTTTGTAGGGTTTGGGGCCACAGGTAGAGCTGAAGAAAAGACCAGAGAATGCTCTGCCTGAGAAAGCCTTAGAGGAGGGGGTACAAGGGGGGGTAATCCCTACGGCCCTACGGTTGATGAAAATCCTGCATTACCCATTATAAGGAATATACCATAATTCCCATAGTTTAGGGTCCTTAAGGTCATGCAGGATTTTGTCCATCAACAGTATCTCCCAAGGTTCCCCAAGAACCCCCTTAAGGATCCTACAAGCAAACCCTGCCCCCCCAAGCCTTGCGCTAAGGGTCCAAAGGACCCAATAATCGGATACTCGGGTTTATGATAGTAGTTTTGTAGGTTACTGTGTTGGAGAGTGTATGATAATTAGGTACTTAGACGACTTAGACCCTTAGGGTTACTTTGAAGCCAACAAACCCTGGATCCTAAATCGCAAACCCTTCAAACCCTATACATTCCTCATGAACAAACACCGCATATACGGAGCAAACATGAGAATCCAAAGACAACCGAAACCCCAATCCCAAAATCCCCAGCACTCATGGCATCGGAGTGGTGGGACTCTCGAAGGAAGGACGTGAGAATTCGATGATGTCGTCGTCGGTGGTGATGCTGCGTTTTTGCAGTGATGTATCCAACGGATGCACTCAGTGTTCTGCCGCGACTGCGATGCTGATGATTCACAAACTTTAGGGTGCTGAAAAGACAGAATATTGTTGTGGGGTACATCGTAAACCCTATTCTAATAAGGAATCCGGATGAAGCATATTACCATTTATTCCGACCTTTACTTTCGCACATCCTCCGATTCTCTTCGAAGCAGTGATGCGGTGCATAGCCAAAACACCGGGATCTACACGACCCTGGTTACCTCTTCGGGAGTAGTTAAAGTCGAAAGTCCGGTTTCGCGAGCATCCAGGAAACGACTCGGCTCAGTGCTCGAACGAAGAGAGCCGCCAGCAGCTCCTTCGTGAAGTCTCGAGGCCGCGGCAAACAGAACCACTCCGCAAGACCAAAGATCGCACTTCTGAGGAATATAGCATCGGTGCCAGGGTCGCTGGCACCGCCGTGCCAGAGAACACGGCACTACCCTCGACCGACGCTAAAAGCCGCCAAACCCAAACCCGATAAACGTAAACCCAAACCCCTAAACCGTAGAAGCCCTAGACGCCATGAGAAACCCTGGCAAATCATAACTACTAAACCCTAACCCCTAAACTCTAGAAGCCCGAGAATAGCAGGTCTAAAAGCAACCGTTAAAGCTGGATACCTTAAAACATCTCAAGCCCTGAACCCCAAAAACCCCTGAATCCTCACGCTTCCTTTCAGGGTCCCTAAACCCTAAACCCTAAACCCTACGCTTCCTTTCAGGGTGCCTGTCAGGGCTCCTTCACGGATTCCTCTAAAGCTTCCTGTCAGGGCTTACCTTTATAGTCTCCATTGCAGTTCCTTTTTTTGGTTAACCAGTTTTGTGGTTAGGATCCTATAATAGAGATTTTGGTTAACCAAAAAAAGGAACTACAATGGAGACTGTAGGTAGAATTTAGGGGAATGGGTTTAGAGAACCAGGGTTCAAGCTTCAGGAAGTTTAGGGGACTAGGGTTGCCTTTAAGGGTGTCTTTCAGGGATTCCTTTAGGGTTTAGGGTTTAGGGTGAAACCCAAAACCCTTTTAAGCTTCCTTTCGAGGATTCCTTGACAGCTTGAAACTTCCTTTAAAGCTTGAAACCCTATGAAGCATCCTTTCAATTTATCTAGGGGCCTTAATGATTAGAATAGGGTTTTGGGGCCCATGATACTATACTTATAATAAGGAACCCCCCCCCAAAAAAAATAGTATAGGAAATTATTTAGGCCCCTATATTAGACCTGGCATTCCCTGAGCCCGAGATCTGCACCACATCGGCACTGCGGATGCACTCGAACTGGGCGCGGACTTTGGCCTGCAAACCCTAAACCCTAAACCTCTCTCCTTCCCAAAGGCTCCATGTACCATTATAGTAGATACTTAAGCCTTTAAGGGGTCCCTATATAGGTACTTTAAGGACTAAGTATATACTATAAGGGTACATGGAGCCTTAGGGCTTGTAAAGTACGGCTCAGACTCCCGGGCAAAAGGGTTTAGGGTTTAGGATTTACCAGCACCCCCCCAAGGGCCCCTAAATGGAGCCCTAGTATATGGCCCTTAATAGGGGGTACTTAGGGTATATTAGAGGGTAGTTGGGGGGTCTAGGTATATAAGGTTTAGCTTCGAACTATAAGGTTGAGGATTTAGGATTTAAGGCTTCGTGCTTTTGGGTTGAGTTTCCACACGAAAGGGTTGAGAAAAAACAACACTCTGTCAGGGATGGTCGAGACTGCCCAAGTCTCAGAAGCCAGCCAGGAAACCCTAAACCCTAAACCGAAGCAGCCAAGGATTCTAAAAGCCGCCTTGACCAAAAGACCCCCAAACTACCCTGCCAAAACCCTGCGCTGCCCTTATGCATCTGCCTGCGTAAAGCTTCGGCCCAACCCTAAACCCCAAACCTCGGACCCCCAACCCCCAAAACCCCCAACCGCCCCAACCCTCGAACCCAAACTCCCCCCCGCCCCCCAAACCCCAAAGCCTCAAACCCTAGACCCCAAACCCTGAACCCCAAAACACCCCAAATTTAAAATTTCCCCAAAACCCTAGACACCCCCCACAACAAAAAAAAACTCCGCCGCACACCGCCTTGCGGCCAAGGCCGGCCGTCTCCAGGGACTCGATCTCTGCCACACACGCAGCCTAATGATCTGACTTAGGGCGTACCTGGGGCTCCAAAAACCTACTCATTTAAGGGTTCTACCCTCTAATTAAGGGGTCAGAACCTACTATTTTGTAGGGTTTGGGGCCACAGGTAGGGTTTAGGCTCATGATCTGACTCTTTACGGTTTAGGGTTCAAGGCTTTGGGCTTAGGGTTTAGGCTCATGATCTGAGTCTTTTGGGTTGTCCTGGAAGAAGAGACAACTCCTGCAACGTAGTGTCGCTGGGTGCCGCGGTGACCCTTTAATAATGAGGGTACCCTTTTTCCTAATATTCAGTTTCGGTAAGGAGACACCAAACCAAAAAGGGAAAAGGAGTACTACTCAGGAGCCTAGTAGACCCTAAACCCCCCATAGATCCCTTATAGAACCCTCCAAGGAGTCCTTTAAGGATCCCTTCAAGGGTGAAGCGTTGAGCCTTGCAGGTCCGTCCATGGAGGCCCTTCTCAGGGTTTGCGGTTTCGGCCCCCCTTCGTCTGTAGGAAACCCCTAAACCCTACGGGCTCCAAAAACCTACTCTTTTAAGGGTTCTACCCTCTAATTAAGGGGTCAGAATAGGGTTTGGGGCCACAGGTAAACCCTAAACCCCCACAAACGCACGAAGAACAACGGCCATCCACGGTATTGCAAAGGGATTCAACACAAAACAGGAACGCACGAATCAGTATTGCAGGGGATTTAACAGTTGAAATAGGGTTTTGCACTCTTACCTATCGATCTATCTACCATCTTAACTCTTTTTCTTCTATCTACCTACCCACCTACATATATATATATATATGTATATATATATGTGTATAATTGTATATCATACTATAACTATATTCGAGCCTGTAATGAGGACTGCAAATACTCGTGTTTTTTCCGGCAGCTACTTTCCTTGGACCTTTTAATTTGGGGTACTTCCTTGAAGGAAGCTTCCGCCAACGATGCCCAACCTGAAACCTCGACCACCAAACGATGCAGGGGTGTTAGGGGCTTATGGTTCAGGATTTAGGGTTTAGGGGTCAGGGCTGTGAGGGCCTTAGGGTTCAGGGGTTTTGGGCCGAAACTGAAGCCCGGCGGCCGGGATGTGGTTTGACTTGCTCCTCTTCCCCAGAAGCCTGGCACACGGAAGCATCTGAATCCTAATGCTAAAACCCAACATTCGGACTCCTACTACACCCTATATACAGACCCGAAAACCCAAACCCTGCACGGCTGATGGCTCGCTATGTCAGCTCAGACGCATGACACCACCACACGAAACACACGTAGAGAAAACGCCCGGGAGAGAGAGGCTAGTGAAGTATTGTTCAGGGTTTAGGGTTTAGAGTTCAGGGTTTAGGGTTTCATTTGGGTTGCTTTTTGAGAGGTAGACATGTGCCCTGAGAAAGCCTCCGATACTGCAGTGCCTGAGGTCAGCCGAACGTCTCCTTAGCCTCTTTCCCAGAGACTCTAATATCCCCTTAAGCGTTCCTATAAGGGATCCTTACGGGATCCTTTAAGGGATCTATACGGTTTAGGGTTTAGGGTGCCCAGAGACTCCAATATCCCTGAATTAAGGAATATTCCTTAATTAAGGGGTTTTGGAGTCTCTGTGTACACTGAGGCAGGTCCCTGTCGGTCGATCGGATCGGCGCCATCTGAAGATCTTGATCTCAGCTGCGAGCAGCAACTCTGTTAATGCCAGCCATTCACCCCCTCATACTCGGCATGAACCCCCCTTGTACCAGTGTCCCAACATGAGACCCGAATAAACAATCACCATTGGTCACAATGAGCCCCATATGCACTAATTTAAACCTTACATTTCCTAGATCCCTATACCCTAAACCGTAAACCCCTAAAACCTAGATGCAACAAGCCGTAAGCCCGACCGCCTATAAGTAACGAACCCTAAACCATGAACCGTACACCGCGCATCCTAGAGCCTTAAACCCCTGAATCCTAAAGCCGAACCCTTAGCCGCATATGCACCCATATATGGAACCTTTGATGACCCCTAGACAGGATCGGCGCCCGAACCCACCGCCCGAACTCAAGCCCTTAAGCCCTACACTCAAAACCCTAAACCCCAACTTCTAACCCCTAAATCGAAATCCTCCGGTGTCAGGCTTGCTCAGAAAACGACCCCAAGCCGGACAGGCCTGCACAGCTCCTCCTGCAGCGACAATTCGGCTTTGGGTCAGAAGTGTAAGGGAGAGAATGAAAGGGTCAAAGTCAAAGGGTTTAGGGTTTCGGGTGTGTGGGTTTCTGTTTAGAGTTTGAGGAGAGAAATGAAGCAGGCGAAGGTTGTTGGGAAGAGTCTGGGGGTAAGGAAACGCATGACTCACTAGGAACTCAGACTTGTACAACTTCTGCAGCCCAGACCCTACGCCCTCAGCCCTCAACCCCGAACCTTCGCAACTCACTGTGCCACATCATGGCTGACAGTGCCAACGACTTTCATACCTTCAGAACAGTGGGTTTTAAGAAGCACATGTACGTAGCCATATGCAAGCTCAAGAAACAGTTGCCGACATTCACAACATCCAACCCATGAACGGAATGTCAAATGTCAAAAATCAACCGTCAGCGCCAATACTATCATACATGTTTGTGTTCCATCGCGGAACGAAGTATTGTTGGGCCGGGGGCTCTGTGTGTGTGTATAAATATACATAAAAATATATATATATATATGTATATATATATATATATATATGTGGCTGTGTGTGTGTGTTTCTTGGTTTGCGCGTGTGCGCGTAGGGCCTGCCTTTACGACTTTCTCTCAGCAAACTGCAGCAGTAAGAAGGAAATGCAGCAGAAGTATCAGTGGCGGTAGCTGTAGCGCAAGAGTTGCGTTGGTGACAGCGGTGGTCTCAGCAGGGATGTGGATGCTAGCATTAGTGCGTTCTCAAGACACTGCTATTATCATTCTGATGACAATTATGTTTGTTGCTGCTGACTAATTTATGTTTGTTACCATTGCTACGTATAGTACCAGTATTGGTCTTGCTATGAGTATGTACTATGATCATCCTTGTTCATAGTGCTGCTACTATTGAAACCCGAAGCCAGACCTGCTGCTACCGTTGCTATTTTCTCATTGTTATTAATATAGTTATCGTTTCAGTTCTTGCGACTTCTGAAGATGGTTTGCTTTCTGATTGCTCGTGATAGCTTAGACTGAGAACAGTAGTTACTGCCTGCTAGTGATAGTTGCTGTTCTTACAGCTACTGAACAAAAAATTAAAAGGTACTTGAAGGCTCAGGGGACTTAGTACGTAGGGTATAAGCAGGTTTATAAGTCCCTTAACTGGGGTTGCTGTACCTATAACCCTACTTACAAGCTACTTACTAAGTCCCCTGATCCGAAATTCTAACCCAAACCCTAAACCCTAAACTGTATCTGTGATTTTTGCGGCTATTGAACAAAAAAGGTAGCGACGGTTCCTTGAGGTCGATCTCAGTGGCAACTTGCGACTCTGATAGGACCCTGCCGGGCTGCTTGTATTTTTTTACATGTAGGGTTTAGGGTTTAGGGGTCAGGGTTTTGGGGTTTAGGGATTACGGTTTAGGGGTTTAGTCTTTAGGGGTCTAGAGTCTAGGGCTGTGCAAGGGTGGTAGGGTATGGTTTATCTTTGGGTTGATGGACAGCGTGAGCGTGCAAGTGCTTGGTTCAGGGTTGCTCAGAATTTCAAGGGCTTCATGATTTATTCACCAACTTTGGTGGGATTTGTCAAGGCTTATGGCTTTGATGTTGTGCCTGTTCTATGAGTTGTGTAAGGCTTTATCTGTGTGTTGACACAGGGTTCCTGCAGGGGTCCTTGATGTTGTTTCGGGTTGCATCGGGCTTGATACGGTTGTAATGCCAGGGATCTAATGCAAGCCTTTGGGTTACTCAGCTATCGTATTGAGTTTAGGGCTTGTGCGGCATTAGGCCTCGGGTCGTGGGCATGTGTTGAGCTTACCCTGACCCTAAACTCTGAACACTAACCCTAAACCCTAAGCCCCAAAACCTAAACCGATACAGGTCTCGGCTCGTGGAGTTAAGGCGTCAGGACTTCTGGGCGGTTCCGGGTTGGACGGTTTCGGTTTCTGGCTTAGGCGTTGGCTTGAAGTTTATGGCGGGCTTTTCCATCAGCTGAGTTAGCCTTTAGAATTCCAGGGTATGGGGTGTGGGGATTAGGGTTTGGCTCGGAGTTTCGGTGTCCGAAAGCTTCCAGTTAGGGGTGTGCGGCTTGGGGCCTACGAATCTTGTGGTTCGGCTTCTGGCTCTGGGGCTTTGCTTCCCTAAGGGTCCATGTGCCTATATACTTTGCCCCAAAGTACCTGTACAGGGATTACTTGGGTACACGGACCCATGGGGCTTATCGGGTTTTAGGTTTTAGGACCCAAGTCTTCCGACAGCGGGTGTCCTAAACATGTTCTGTTCGGTTCTTATATATAATGCCCCAGCCTCCCTGGGCTCGTTGGGGAACCTAGTTTGCTTTATCAGAATAGGGATCTATAGACAATAATACGGTTCCCTGATTATGGTAACTTAAACTAAGTTAAGGGGTTGCAAAGGTTTCCGGGCTGGCATTTTTGACTTGGGGTTGTGAGATTCAGACACGGCAAAAGCGAAATACAGACCCCCGAATTCAGAACCCCCCCTTCCTGAAGAAGGGTCTTTCCTCATCAGGAGTCTACATGACTTGCGCCAGCGAACCAATGAGGGCGCGGCGTACTCGGCGGGAATTTGCCAGAATTCGCCCGGTGGGGTGATGTGAAGCGTTTCTCGAGCAGGATGGAAGAGCTGTCGGTGAGCGAAGCGAAAGGTGTGTTTAATTGAATTAAGGGCAAAGGAACAAAAACGCGTGCATTCTTTACCGTCTTTTGCCCTTTGCTTTAATTCAATAACACCACACCCTTCATGCGCTTATAAAGAACGAAGTGAAGCGAAATGGAACAAAACAACACAGTGAGGAACGAATGAGGCGTGTTTGTTTCATTTCGTTTCCACCTCGAACTCGACTCGGCCGCTGCTCCTCTAGAGTGTCCGCATCGCCCATGTCAAGCAATTCCGCAAAACCGATACCCTCGAAGTGATCGTGCTCCTTGTGAACCATCATCATCCAGTCCCGGTGGGCGCTCGCCCCTGCATTTGGCCACTTGGGCGAATCCCTCCGTGCCGTTCTGCGAGTTTCAGTCTCACGACGTCTCAAGCGCTTAAACGCTTGGGTGGGGGAGGGCGAGCTTCGACATTGTGCTGGGATGGCGGATTTAATACTCCTTGCAAATACTTGAAAAATGTAAACTGGAACCTCATTCCAGAATGGCAGCATATATATGGAGCCTCTGGGACATTTCGCGTGTCTGGGGTTGACTGCTGCGATAAGTCCGTGTAAGGTATGCCTGGACTCTACGGAACCTAGCTTTTTTGCGGAATTGAATATGTCCACCTATAATTGAAAAAGGTACTACCCAGAGAGCCCAATACCCCTGAATTAAGGAATATAGCTTAAATCTTAATATGAACCCCCTTATAATTTAAGGAATATTCCTTGATTAAGGGGCATTGGGCTCCCTGGGTAGGTCATTTAGGGTCCAGGTTTGGTTTGGGCTCTAGGTCAGTCAGGCGGGATTGTAGTTACTTGGCTTCGTTGCAATTAGTACCTTTTCAAGCGTCTTTTTTATAAACCGCAAGCCTAAACCCTAACTCGTAAACCCCGGGACTTAATCCCTGACTCCTAAACCCTCAACCCCAAACCTAAACCCTAGCCCCTAAACCCTAAACCCCGGACCTTTAAAGAGTGTGTGCAGACTCCAACACCCGACGCTCGCACGAGCCTCTGCTTCCGCTCCATCTGGTTCGTCATCACCTTAAGGGAGTTTCCGAAAATAGGGGACCCTAAATAGTAGGATCCTTATTATGAGTACCCCAAAATAAGGTACCCCTATTTTCGGAAACTCCCTTATGACTGGGTTCTTGTTGTTGGGGTTGCTGACCTCATCGGGCTCCCTGTGGCTCCCTCTTAGGGTTTAGGCTCTAAGGACTCATATTTCAAGGCTTTTAGGCCCAAAGACCATACTACATAAGGTTTTTGGGCTATGGTTGAGCCTTAGGGATTAGGGTTTAGGATTTATAGGCTTAGGGTTTAGGGCTTATAGCGTTTGGAGCTTGGGGTTTGGAGCTTGTAGGGTTTCGGATTTCGGGTTCCGGGTTTAGAGATTTTGATTCCCTGGTGTAAGTCTTTAAACCGTAGGTTGTACCATAATAAGGAACCAACTCCTTTCCGATAGATCTCCGTTATGGTAACTCAAGTTAAACTCCCCAACAAGAACCCAGATGAACGTTGCTGACGGTCATCACAACGCTTTTTGCAAGGGTCCCTTGAAGGGTTCGTTTAAGAGGACCATGAGGGTTCTACATGCGTTTAGGGCTTAGGGTAGAAGGCTCCATGTACCCATATGTTGTGTGCTTAGGCCTTAAAGGGGTACCTATAGGCACGTTAAGGCGTAAGTATATTCCATATAGGGTACACGGAGCCTACCCTAAACCCTAAACCCATATATAGAACCCTTAACTAGGTGGGGCTTTTAGAGCTTTTGAAACATATTAGTAAATAGTATCCTCTTGAGCCCAGTAAGGGAAAATATGAAATGTCCCAAAGCCCGACCTAGTTAAAATAAAGCAACCCTTGGGGCACATGAAGCCATATGGGCTTTGTCGAGCTTAACCCGTAGTCTCTACAGTCTGCACCCCAAGGCCCGAATTCCGAGTCCTTCAAGTGGAGTTCGCTTTTTAGGAGTTTAGGGTTTAGGGTTTAGGGGTTTAGGGTTTAGGGTTTCGGGGTTTAGGGTTTAGGGGTTTAGGGTTCTTCGTGTGAAAATCATGGTTTCCTGTTCAATGGATCCTAACCACTAGGAAAGGGGCGGAGGTTTTTCTTCCTAAGTCTGGAGAGGGACAACCAACAAAAGGAAGTACTGTCGAGAAGGTTTATTTAGGGATCCAAGTTTTTGGCCGTTTATCGCCATGGAAAGCACGATCTCGAAGACCCGCAAAGATTTTGCTGTTGTGTTTTGACTTTAACGTGTTGGGCGTTTAGGGTTTAGGGTAATTCTAGACTAGGTTTCTCAGTAACCCCTTAATTATAAGGGTACCCTTTTTCCTAATATTCAGCTTTAATAAGGAGACCCCAACCAAACTAAAAAGGGCAAAAGGGTACCACTCAGGAACCTAGCAGACAAAATCTCGAAGACCCGAAAGGACTTGGATGCAGGGGTTTCACGGTTAAGGGTAGGTCGAGGCCTCCGGGTCTGTTTTCTGGTTTGAAAGACTTAGTTGCTGAGTTCATATGCCCCAAAAAGGGCAAACTTTTAGTTTTATAGTGGGTAATATTATCCCAAAAAGTGTAAAGTGTATCCACTCAGCTACTAAGAAGAAATAGACACGTTTTGGTGGGCCTAGGGTTTAGGTTTAGGCCTAAATCATCCTCAGACTGCATCCTTGAAACACTTGCGAACTGCTTCACTCGCCTCCGAGGGCTGCAGCACGGTTTAGGGTTTACCTGTGGCCCCAAACCCTACAAAATAGTAGGTTCTGACCCCTTAATTAGAGGGTCGAACCCTTAAAAGAGTAGGTTTTTGGAGCCCCAGGTAGGGTTTAGGTTTTAATCTCGGGGGGCCTGACCCTGAACTCACAAGCCCGAAACTTGGTGTCCCACATTGTCGATGAAGATTGCCATGATGAGGTTGAAGATGCCGACCGTGACCTTTGGTGGTTTGGGGCTTAGGGTTTGATCGCATCAAGAAACTCTACGGTGGATGGAAGAAATCGTGCATTCTCCATAGTGTGGTAAGATACCATAGGTTAACATAGTCCTGGGTGCCCACAGTAGTGCAGGATTTTGTCAACCTGTCAATTAGCAGCGTAAACCGGATGCTGCTGGACAGACTCCTGCATTTATCCTTGACAAGACAGACTGTCTACCCAAACTCACTGAGTCCGGGGAACATAAGGTATTGCAGGATCCCGGCTATGAGCATGATCTTGACCGGACACCACATACTGCCGGGTCGAACCTGGTCCACTGAGATGTACCTTCATAAACCGGTCGTCCAAGCACTTCAAATCAAAAGCTATATCTCTAGATCGAGATCTTTATCTCGAAGTCCAGATAAGCGCAGGCATGCAAGGAGGAAAGGCTTGGCAAAAGGCCGCAAGGATAAGGCCTTGGGGTTTCTAGGGCAATAGATTAGTGTTTGGGACCTGGGAGAACCGCCTCATCGCACCCTTACAGGGACACTTATAGAAAGCCGAGTGTACTTTTTTACCTAGAGGATCATGGGACTTAGTAACTACGGTCATAAGTAAGGTAACTATACTTAAAGCTGCTAATAACCCGGAAATAAGGCACTTATAACCTTACTTCCTAAGTCCCATGGTCCTCCAAGTATGGCCCCTACATTGCGCATCGGAGCTGGTTTTGTGGGTTGGGGGTTCGTTCCCGAAACAGTGTGGCACCATGCCATGGGCTTCCAAATGCGGGGACCTGCTGTGTGTGTGGCTGCACATGTACCACCAGTCTCTCAAAAGGTCCTCAGTACCTTTATACATATATAACATAATCATATATATATAATATGTGTATATATATAATAGTAGTAGTAGTAGTAGTAGTAGTAGTAGTAGTAGCAGCAGCAGCAGTAGTAGTAGTAGTAGTAGTAGTAGTAGTAGTAGTAGTAGAATTTAGGGTTTCTATAGTGGGAATTACCATCATATTATGGTCCCGGAAAGTATCCTCCATAGCAGCACCTAGGACCCTTTGGGCCCCAGCAAACCATCCGTGTTATGCTTTGCGCAAGCTGCTCAGCTGACTTCCATCATCCCAAAGGCTCCATGTACCATTATAGTAGATACTTAAGCCTTAAAGGGGTCCCTATATAGGTACTTTAAGGACTAAGTATATACTATAAGGGTACATGGAGCCTTAGGGCATAGCACGGAAAACACGCGCGCTCTCGGTGGTGTCTTGGAACCTTAAATAATGCAGGGGCCCTAACGGTCAGAATGGCGATTTGGGCTACATCAGTTATTTGCAGGGCAAACCTGGAAACCAAGACACAGTTATGATAACGCTTCCTTTTGTGTCTTGAGCCAAATAATCGGTTGTAACGTCTTGGTGTGAAACTGCTTCATGATGATCTACATAATAGGGCCTGGGGGCTCGTGATTTCTCAACTCCCCCCTTGTAGACAGCGTGAAACAGTTACCTACAGCATCCTAGTTCTACGAGGCACTCGAAAGCCTAACTCGTCTAGCAGCTGCAACTCAGACGCTCTCAGCTCGGCTGGTGCTCGGGGCGTAAAAGCGACTAGCACAACACGAGATTGAAGGGGNGTGCTCGGGGCGTAAATGCGACTAGCACAACACGAGATTGAAGGGGCCCTTTCCACGGCACGGTGCAGTGTCTCTTAGACGGTTGGAAGAGTGCAGGTAGCTCATGAATGAGGCCTGGGTTATTACAATTGTGCTGCGGGCATTGTTGTTCACCAAGAGGATCTTCGACCCATATCTGGCCACCCTTTATCCTAGTTAGTGGGTAGACAAAGTTATAGGATCCTGGATCGTTGAACTTG
>BGNK01006539.1:278-26131 GCA_003297005.1 Symbiodinium sp. clade A Y106 | reverse complement strand
CAAACTAAAGCTCTAAACACAAAACATAACCCCTACATTCACCCTTAATTAATAACTGGACTATGGCACTCTGCCTTCCAACCCACTAAAGCTCTAAAAAAAACATAACCCTTTCATTCGCCCTTATGACCTAGACTATGGCACTCTGCCTTCCAACCCCAAACTAAAGCTCTAAACACAAAACATAACCCTTTCATTCACCCTTAATTAATAANTTTATTTGTCTTTAATTTGTCTTTATTTGTCTTTATTTGTCAAAATTTGCCGATCCTGTCGAACAAGCCCTGTAGATCTAATCCCTGTTGTTCTGGTTCGGTGCAAACGGCCAATGAATCAGACTCTTCGCTTGTCACCGACATTGTCCGAAGTGGTACATTAAGAGCTGAAACCCTAACCCCAAACTCGACACTGCGAGCAGCCGCGAAGATCCGATCGAAGCTACCTGCCGAGCGGGTCGACAGAAAACTGTAAATTCAACCCTGAAACCCGAAACCTTAAACCCCAAATGCTAAGCTTCAACAAATGCGCCCTAAAGCCCAAACGATAAACCCTGAACCCGAACTTGCATCTTGGGACTAACGATTCCTGAGCATGAAGCTGTGCACGTGGCAATGCACTCCCCAAAAGGTCTTAAGTGCCTATGTTGGGCTAGGGTTTAGGGATTTAGGGTTTAGTGATTTAGGGTGTAGGGCCTGTAGGGGTTTAGGGTTTAGGGGCATGTGCTACTCCCAAAGGGTCTTAAGTACCTATATGGTAGAAGGTAGGGTTTCTATAATAGGAGTTACTATTATGGTTTGGGCAAGTATCCCCCATATAGGTACTTAGGACCCTCTGGGCTCAAGCTTCAAGCTTCCAGAGCCACGGTTTAGGGTTTAGGGTTTAGGGAAGACAGCATGATGCTTATCATATAATCACCGCACCATGGCAACTTCAGTTACTCTCCCTAACACCCCGTAAAACCGTGTAAACCCCAGCATCGTAACTCTAATTACCCGTTCCTTTCTGGGATTGCTTAAAAGGATCATCGTAAGTGTGATTACCCATAGACTCCATTAATTATAGTTCCTTTTTGTGGTGATATTTAGGATCCTATAAGGTAATCCCGAAAAGGAACTACTATGGAGCCTGTGGGTACATTCCGTAACAGTTCCCCAGTTGACTCAGTGGCAGGCTCGCGCATGCAGCTTCCTCGGATCGGGACAGCTTGGAGGGTTTAGGAATCAGGGTTTAGGGTTTAGGTTCGTTACATTGTTGGTCTTTTCCATCGGGTTCTGGTATGTTGGTGTGAAGAAAGACGACAGACGAAACAGATCTCGCAGCTGTAGTTTCACAGCCAGCCAAATTCCAAGCTAATGTCACAACCGTCACCATGATTATTGTCAACACCATCATTGACATCAACTACAGTATCAGCAGCACCACCGCTGCCATGATCGTCGTTGTCATCGTCCTCATTTGCACCGTCGCCATCATCCTCATAACTAGAAGGCAGATCCGCAGGACCCATCGCCGATGCTAATGTCGGCGATTTAGGTGAAAGCAGTGCTGATGACAGCACGGCGGCCGTGATGATGCGGATGAGGATGAGGATGAGGATGATGATGAGAATGAGAATGAGGATGGTGAGCTATACGATGATGATCATGATCATGATCTGATGATGATGGTGGTGATGGAGATGGAGAAGAGTAAACTGATGATCAATTTTAGTGAATGTGACATTATGGTGATGCTGAGGAAGAGGTTGATGGCGAACACTATTGCGACGGCGGTGAAGATCATGGCCATTCTGACGACGACTATGGCTTAATGAACCGTGCCCCCCCCCCCCCCGCCCCCCTTTTCGCTCCACTGCTTCTCTCCTTGGCTCGCCGTCGGTGCGGCTGCCCCCCTGTGGGGGGCAGCGCGCTCATTTTTCCTTTTCGGCGCGTGGCGNAGGGAGAGTGTGGTGGCGACCACTATTTCGGCGGCGATGGAACACATGGCGATTCTTCCGACCACTATGGCCCAAAGGAGCCCGCCCCCCCCCCCCCCGGCCACCTTTGTCCACCTCGGCTTTCGTCCTTGGCATGGCTAGCTGAAGGCCTCCCGATCGAAGGATGCTGCCCGGCCTTTTTCCTCTCTGCGGAGAAGGCCACCAGTTAAAACAAAATTGGGTTCAGCCGGGACTCCCAGTCCCTGGCCCTGGTTCTACAAGAGCAGTCTGGTGAAATCTCTATGACTCTATGAGTTTCCGAAACTTAGGGGTTCCTCATTTAGGGGTCCTTACAATAAGGATCCTACTATTTAGGGTAGTCCCCTATTTTCGGAAACTCCCCTATATGGGAACAGCATCAGCGGCAACTTCGCCAGGGCGTTCTGGCTGCCCGGGCCCAATACACCAGAAGCAAAACAAGAAGGCAGAATGATATCAGGATCTGGAGAATCACCCCTTCCATGGCTAACAAACCCAAAAACAAACTTAAAGGCAGGTAGGCGATCCATTGTCCAATCCGTCGTCTGTCTTCCGGGATCAAAGCCTTGCATCCACCCACCAGCACGCCCATCACAGCCAGGGCCGGGCCATCCCCAGTCAAAGAAGCCGTTCAGCCAACCAGCCTGCATCAACAACCCAAAGGGTCCTATGTAAAAAGGGGTCCCTTAAGGGTACCATAAAGGTTCCTTTAGGGGATCCATAAGGGTTCTACAATAGCTATATAGTAGAATGTAGGGTTTCCATATTAGGAATTACTATTATATGCCTTAGGGAAGTATCCCCCATAACAGTACATAGGACCCTTTCGGCAAGAACAGGGCCTTCACGTTTTCCAGCGGGAACCGGAACGAAGACTTGCTCGATACAGCTACCATGCAGGCTTTCTCGATAGACAGGAGTAGTTATATGCGGAAGGCACCGGGGCTTTCGAACAACATGCGGAGAGTCGCCAACGCGGAAGTCGTAGCCGCAGAAGCGACTTGCGAAGCAAAGTCCACATCACCACCAGCCTCCAGCAACACGCGAAGTACGCCCATTTGGTGATTCCCTGAAGCAGCCCACCGCAAAGCAAGTTGGTCGACGTCTCGCGCCCCAGCCTCCAACAACATACTCACCATCCCTTTGCGCCCTGCTCTGGCTGCGGCAAGGAGCGGTGTGTTGCCAAAGTCCGCTGTAAGGTTCGGATCGAAACACTTTTGCAACATCTCCACCACCAAGGTATCAGAGTTTTTCTCCACTGCTCTTACGAAGTCTTTGGCGCCCTCCTCGGAAGTGTGGCGAAAATCAAGCACCACCAGCTGCACATCCGTCATCGAGGCTAGCTGGGCATCGTCATCCAAGACCGCATCTTCATGCACGATTCGCTGGCGGAACCGGGGGACCCCAAGGTGCAGGTGCAAATGCTGCTTCAGCTCATGCACGAGACTCTGACCTGAGATGGAAATGCTGGCGGCTTTCTCCGCAGAGGGTCTCCAAATGTGCAGCACCTTCACAGCTTCGTCAGTTCTGACAAGCAAGGCGGCAGAAGACACAGCCGGGAAAAGGATGTGAAAGAACTTAATATGAACGGTTAGGCCCGGGCCCCAGCCATAATTTTAGGCTTTACTGAGAGCCGCCGAGCCTAACACAATGCAAGCCGCATGGATTTGTATTTCGTAGCTGCCGAAAACATCACTGTCCTTTGGAGTATGATAGGGACCCTAGCACCCTAAACCCCTGACCCCTAAACCGTTGTAATTGCATGCTAAGTCCGACGGTCCATCACTTTCGGGCCAAAAGGTTTCAAACCCGGAGCGATCGGGCGGGTTGCTGCTCGAATCTCTTTTGCCTGGACCCTAAGGAACCCACATTTTTAGGGTCCCTTTCATGATTTCATTATATGAGTCCCTAACAAGGTAGGTTATTTGGGGTTAAGGTAAACGGCATTGACATGATGTGGGGGCTATCTCAAAAAGTCCTAGGTGTTGTTATGGGGGATACTTCCCCAAATCATAATAATAATTCCTAATGCAGAAACCCTACATTCTACTATATAGGTACTTTGGACCCTTTGGGTATATGGTGTCCGAGAGGACGCTGGGAGATGTGGGGCTCAGGGTGAATACGTGCTTTGTCCGCACGCCCAGCTGGAGGAGGGAATGCAAAACCTGGGAATCTACACCTTGGCTTGCCGAAAAAGAAGCCCACAACGTGACCCACAACAACAAGGGTATCACCAACTCTGGAAAAAAAGCCACCCAATCATGGTCCCTCCTCACTGCCCAGACCCACTGCAAATTTCTTCTGAAGTTCTTGTGCACGGTCCTGAATATTACATCCTAAACCCTGAAAGCCCTGCAGGCAAGATCTCATATCAAAACGAATCTAGGTACCTAGCAGACCTAGCAAACCCCCAACTCCGCCCCCAAAATCTCGATCACAAGGATCCGAAAAAGCTTAGCCTGCGCCCAACACCCTGAACCCTAAGCCCTAAACCCCTAAGCCCGAGACCCTGGAGCCCTACTTGGAGGATCATGGGACTTAGTAAGTAGGGGTTTAAGGACCTTCACAAGAGTTCCAAGCAAACATGACTATACTTACGTTACTTAAAACCATAGTTGCTAAGTCCCATGATCCTCTAAGTAGACCCTAAGCCCTAAACCCTATAGATCCCTGTAAGGAGCCCATATTAAGGGAGCCCTTTCTAAGTCCCATGATCCTCTAAGTAGTAGCCCCTCATCCTCCCCTCTCTGGGTTCTTGTTAAGGGATTTAGTTTCAGTTACCATAATAGGGACTTATAGGGGTTCCATTAAATGGAGCTGCAAGGGTTCCTTTCAAAGGGGATCTATAGTAAATAATATGGCTTCCTTACTATGGTAACTTGAACTAAATTCTTTAACAAGAACCCCCTTGTAGTCATAACACCCCTTATAGTCATCCTCGCCCTTTTGAAGCCTCTCATCTTCCCCTCCTTACTATGCTAGCTTAAATTAGATTCCTTAACCCTTAAACCCTTACAGAACCCCTAAAGGAACTCTTAAAGGAAGCCTAAAGTATGGGAACTTACAGTACCCAAAAGGCTCCTAAGAGGGTCATGCGCCTTGTGGGCGAGGGTTTAGGGGTTTAGGGTTTAGGGTTTAGGGGTTTAGGGTTTAGGGGTTTGGGCTTTTGGGGCTAAGGTTTGGGATCTCACTACGGGAGCACTAGGTCCTTAACAAGTACACCCCCCCCCTTCCTTCTTGCCGCCAATGCCTCCCATCTTCCACTAAGGCCTCTAAACCCCTAAACTCTAGAACCCTTATAGTATAGTAGCCCTTATAGTAAACCTTATAGTTATAGAACCCCGTAAACCTAAACTAAATTCCTTAACAAGAACCCAGATTATTAAGGCCCCTATATTCTAGAACCCTTACAGTAGCCCCTATAGTAATCCTTATAGAACCCTTTAAAGGAGCAAGTCCTTAACAAGACCTCCCTAGAACCCGAAACCCTAAACCCCTAAACCCTAAACTCCCTAAGCCCCTATTATAGATCCCTTGAAGGAATTTTCTATAGATCCCTGTCAAGGAACCCTAAACCCTAAACCCCAAAACCCCCCCTTCTTGCCGCCAAGGAGCAACCTCTGAGCCCACAGGCCTGGCTGCGGCGCGAGGTCTTCTGGCACCTGCGTTTTAAGGGTTTTTTGTGTTTTTTTAGAGTTTTTAGGTTTTTTTAGGGTTTTTAGGGTTTTTGCCGGTGTCTTTTAGGGTGTTTAGGGTTCCTTTAAAGGGATATATAAGGGGTTTCTATAATGGGGGTTTAAGTGTTTAAGGATTTTTTTAGGGTTCCTTTAAAGGGATCCATCGAAAATTCCTTCAAGGGATCTACAATAGGGGTTTTGGGGTTTGGGGTTTAGGGTTTTAGGGTTTAGGGTTCAGAGTTTTAAGGGTTCAGGGTTTTGGGGCTTAGGGTTTTCAAGTTACGAGTTGTAGGGTGCAGCAAGTGTTTTGAGGCTTTGGGATAGTCGATTTGAACTACACCCTAAGTGCGTGCAGGCTTAGAGATACTGCAGGGTCGAACTGGGGAGCTCAAGAACAGAATAAGTATACTGCTTGGGGTTCAGGGTTGAGGGTTTAGGGTATACTACTTTGGGTTTGGGGTATACTACTTCGGGTTCAGGGTTCAGGGTATACTACGTAGAGGCAGGGTTCAGGCAGCGTCAAGGTTTCAATATGTCAAGAAATTGCTGTAAACTCGGAGGTTTTGGGGTTTTATGCTACGTTCGGGAACTCAGGGAAGACTGTTACCACTATTCCGACCACAATACAGTTGATGATATAAATCCTGCATTACCTCAATGACCCTAGACTATGGTAATTATGGTATATTCCTGTGATGAGTAATGCAGGATTTATATCATCAGCCGTAGTACCAATGTTCGTTTACAAGGTCTACGTGGTCAGCGGCAGGGGCGATAGAATCCGGCTCGTGTTAAGCTGCCACACCAGCTGCGGCGAAGCTTTAAGACTTTAAGAACTGGTCAAGGTTTCTTCGAGGATCAGGGTACTAAGACTTAGCAAGAAGGGTTCCAAGATGTTGGAAGTAAGGTAACCACCGTTAGAGACTGTTAATTTCATTTCGAGTTTAGGTTTGAGCTTTCGGCATCGGTTGGCTTCTCTAATTCAATAAACCACCCAAGGAATCGAACCTAGGGCTTCCAAGTCCCGGGTTAGCCTTTGAACCCTGAACTTTAACATGAAGGGCTAACAACGTCTCTTGTGAAGTTGGTCTTTGGTAGGGGTCTTTATGATGGCGTTAGAAGGCTGTTTAAATCCGCTTAGATTTGCACATGGACACCTCATGGGTCCTGGAACACCATACACAAACCCAGCAGCGGAACACCCACAACCAAGAATAAGCCTGGTTCCCCACCTACCGTAAATTTCGACTTTGCCGGATCCGGAGCTTGAAGCTCAAGCGCAACTGATTCGGGCTTCACTGACACCCCCCAAAGCAGACAGAAAGCAGACGCCTGAGCACAACAGCTTTCAAAGACAGAGAAAAGACGAGGTTTAGAAAGGTGCTGAGATCATCAATGGCCAAGACTGACAGTCTTAGGCTGTATCGAGGGGTCGTCGGGGATCGATGCCTCTTGGTGTGAGTAAACAAAATGATCCCCAATCGTTCTAGGGTGAACAGCCCTGTCTGCCTCATGGATGAGCACACGCCCGTCCCCGCCACAACCTGGCTGAAAATCTCTTCAAGCGCATCTTCAACGGAAATTTCCGATCAAGCTGAGCTCAAATCTGATCTGCATAACTCCACGATTTCATGCCAAGATCGGATGACTTCGGAGATCGCCTCCCTAACCTCCAGAACTCTCTTTCAAACTTGAATGCAGCCCCAGACTCCCAGAACCTCACGAGCAGCAGGGAATTTTGAACTCTGCCCAACCTCGAAAGCAGCCGCACCTTGAACTTTCTATCTACCTATCTGTCTAGCTGCTAGCTACCTAGCTATCGATGATATACCCTCAATGCGGCTATGAGATCCATTCTAGCATAATTTCATAGTAGCAATGAGGGTATACGCCTACTGATTCTTCTGAACCCTATGTAAGGGCTCGAGTGTTCACAGCAAAGGAAAGGATCAAGGGAGCTTTAAAAGCCGACGCCCTGCTCCCTCAACCCTATGTTTGGAAACCCTAAGACCCTAATGCCTCAACCCCTAAAACCCCAAACAAGCACGAAACCCCTAAGGCCCTAACACCATCTTTTGGGTGTTCTGAAAGCAATTGAAACTCGCCGGAGATGCTGATCAGCAAAGGTGGCACGGAAATACCTTCTTGACCTTAGTTGCAAGCTGCACCCTATTGAACACCAGAGTACCAAACCCTTAAGCCATGCCTGTACCCAAAAGAACTATACGAATCCTGAACAAGATAGGGTTTTTGGGGTTCAAGCATGCCCCAAGCCTCATCAAAAACATAAGCCTCAAGGGAAGGAAGCAGACACTGCGACCTTGCCGGGGGGTTCCCTCTGGGTGGTTGTCAAAATTATCTCAAAATTAGGGTCCCTTTATGGGTCCTTAATATAATACGACACCTAACATTTAGGGTACCCAAAAAGGGACCCTAATTTTGACAACCGCCCATCTAGCTTCAGAGAGATTTCAAGGGCAAACCTACGCAAAGGCTTCAAGTTTTATGGCTTCGGACACCTGGTAGGGGTTTAGGGTTTAGGGGTTTAGGGTTTAGGGTTTAGAGGGTTTAGGGTTTAGGGGTTTAGGGTTTGGTGCCTGGAGCTTCAAGCTCCGAGTTCTCTTCGTCCTCTATCAGCTAGATTCTGGAATCGAAAACTCGGAGAGCAGTTCCCAGTCATGCGAGCAGAAATGAGAGTCTGGGCAAGTTATGTGGTTGAATGGTTCAGATTTCAGAACCCCAAAGCCCCGGCGCAAACAGGCTTATTGTTATAGTTGACAGCACAACGCACAGAAAGCACCGAGCTCACGTCGGGCGGCGCTTTTCGAAGCTGTGCCAGCAAAGGTCGTAGACCAGGGCTTCGTGCATTTCGGCGCAGGTGGCCTTAGCCCCCTCTAAAGAACTTGGAAATTAAGCCTTTTCGGGTTTAAGCCTTTTCGGGTTTCAGGGTTCACCAGGACCCCCCAAGTATCCTGTAAGAAAGTTCGTATTGATCCTTAAAAACCAGCTAACTGCTAGAACAACGGCTTTCTGGAAGAGGCCTGGGCAGTAGGTACTGGGGCCACGGGAACACCCCTAAACCCCATTAAACAAAAACATAAATCCTAGCCCCCGAAACCCTAAAGCGCTTTTTTCTAGAGACCCAGGGCCTCGGCCTCCCAGAGATCCCAATACCCCTTAGTTAAGGAATATACCTTAAATTAGAATAGGATCCCTAGTATGATTTAAGGTATATTCCTTGAATAAGGGATATTGGGTTCTCTGGGCCTATGGGATCCTTATAAATATAAACACAAGAAAGGAACTATAATGGAGCCTATGCGTACGCCGGATATTGGGTTCTCTGGGCTTGGCTGATGATCATGTCCCAGCGCCCCAACCTCAGATCTCCGCCCCCCTGCGCCTCTGGCAACCCTCACAGCCCCTGAAATTTTGAAGCCTAAGGCGATTTAGGGACTTAGCTTCAACTGGGGACTACCCACAGGCCCCAAAGCAGTTCTTTTTTGGGATTACCTTATAGAATTCTAAATATGAACTCCAAAAAGGAACTACTTTGGGGCCTATGGGCATAGCTTCAACTACCAAAAGCTATTTTTGGTAGGATCATTGTAAGGTCCATATTAGGGTTTCTAATGAGAACCTACAAAAAAGTAGGTTTTGGTAGTTGAATGTATGGTGGTTGCAGGGCTTATAGGCTTTAGCGGTCAAGGCTTATAGGGTTTAGGGTTTAGGAAACTCCCGAAACCAAAACTTGAAGTCCCGAACTTCCTGAAAGTTCACAGAAAGAACATCCTACCTAAATTTCGATTACTAGCCCTGTCATCTCTAGAGCCGAAAAGAAGCTGAAGCGTACACCCAAAGCCCTAGACCCACACTGCCCTAAACCCTCAACGAAACTTCATCCCTAGACCCTAAACCAAAGGCCCAAAACCCTAATCCTGAATTCCCTATACCCATGATTACCTTATAGAATTCTAAATATGAACCCCCAAAAGGAACTACTTTGGGGCCTATGGGCACCCTAAACAAAACCCCGAAACCAAAAACCACTAATCCCTAAACACCGAAACCCACAAAGACGCAAACCCAAAGCCCCTGAGCAAAAAAGACCCTGACCCTAAACCCTATAAATCCTTGACTCCTATGCCTTGGCCGAATTCAATTGCCAAAGGCGGCGAGCAGAGTAGAATTCTCCTCTAAACTGGATACCCCAAAGCCCCAGTCTAGTTTCTCAGGCATTTATTGTAGTTGGGGCGAAGCCCAACCCTAAACTATGCACCCTGCGGCCTTGGATCCTGGCATAAAGGCGTCCGGAGGCCACGGCATAGATGCGCAGCTCCGAAGAACTCTTCGATCGGGACTGAGGGAAGCGGAGAAACTTCCATAAGGGGCCCCTTTCCAGGTCCCAACAAGGGTTCCTCCCTCTCTCTCTCTCTCCCTCTCTCTCTCTCTACATATATATATATATATGTGCGTATGTATAAACAAATAAACAAACAAATAAATAAATAAAGTCAGTAAAATGAATATACATGTGTATGCATATATACATATGTGAATAAGGCTTCAAACTCAGTTCTTGGTGTTGACACTTTGCTCTTGAAATTGCCCATGGTTGCGCAAGACTTTGTCCGGTTGTGAATGCCCTTGCTGTGATGATTCTGAGGCTGCTTTTCTACACCGAAACCAGGCCGTTCCAAAATCCCCAAACTGAAGGCCACTCCAACTAGGCCCCAAAACCCTGAACCCCAAATCCTTGGAAGCCACAAAGCCACGCTCCCGCTATCAATTCAATATAGCAGCCCTAGGAAGCTCTACCCATGGGCTCCATTATAGTTCCTTTTTGTGGTTGATATTTAGGATCCTACAAGGTATTCCCAAAAAGGAACTACTATGGAGGTAAAGCCACCTTCCTCACTCCCTTGACCTACCAAACCCTACTATCTTTTGCAGGTTCTTATTATACACCCGAATATAAAAATTATGGGGACCCTACAAAAAATCGGTTTTGCTGGGGTAAGATCTGGGTCCCGCACCAAGGCCACGGCCAGCAGTGATCCCCTCAGCGACGGTTCGGTGTCTCGACCCTCGGCCCTCGCGCTTCCAATCTGAGGTATACCGGGGTTATGCAGGGTTTAGGGTTTCAAGGGTTCGATGTCTAGGGTTTACATAGATGGGTTTAGGGTTTAGGGTTAGGGTTTGGGGATTTTGTATATAAGCGAGTTTCGGCCTGAACCCGGAAACCCGTCCTTTCTTTAGGTCGCAAAGCTGCTCGTAGCAAAGGTAAGTATAGTTATCCTTACCTATAACTCCGAATAAGGTACTTATAACCTTACTTACTAAGTGCCATGATCCTCCAAGTAGCACTTCATGGTTGAGGGCTCGGAGCGCTTGTAGTTTGTGGGTGCCTTGTAGGGTTGTCCCTACTTCATAACCCTAGTTACTAAGTCCCATGATCCTCTAAGTATTCGAGCAGCACCCCCTGTGAAAGATTGTTCATGGTTGGAGGCCTCCTGATGGTGTCTCTGAAGCCCGTGCGCGGATGCTCAATGCTAAGGCGGATGCGGCGGCGCGACAGTGCGTGCAACGTGGATGGACAGGGTCTGGGAGAGCCCGCTGGGTTACTCAAGCAACGACATGGAGTTTCCGAAAATAGGGGACCCTAATATAGGACCCTAAATAGTAGGATCCTTATTATAAGGACCCCAAGATAAGGAACCCCCAATTTTCGGAAACTCCCACATGTGCAATGGGAGCTCCACGTACTCACTGCCGCCGAGGCGGTCGCTGAGCGCTACAAGAGCTTCCTGGGCTACGGTTAGCCCCCTGTGTGCAACTTGAGCGCCTAGGGGACCTTGTGGTCGCACCCTGACGTTCGTTATCATTTTATTCGCCCCTGTGCACAGCACGGGGTTTATGGCTTGGGGCCCTGTTTGCCAAACCGCCTCAGAATCCCAAATACACAGATGTGATGTCCCTCCCAGCATATCCTTGAATGCTAACTCTTCGATCAGAATTCCTGAGCAAACCAAACTCTAAGCCCGAAACCCTCAACCAACATACAGTGACCCAGAAAACCCTCGAAAAGCTCCCACCCCAAAGTGCCTCACCACACAGTACACCAACAAAATATCCATGGCAAGTCAATCGCCTCCCCACCGAAGAGTCCGACTCCTGAAATGCCACATCACCCTATCGAACCATCCCAAAACAATGCACCCTGAACCCTAAATCCTAAACCCTACGGACCCTAAACCCCACTTCCCTAAACCCTAAACCCTTAACCTTAAATCCTAAACCCTAACGACTCTAAACCTCACCTTTTAAAGCCGCGCTACGCCGGTGACAATGCCATGCGCGATGCTCCTCGCCGGCCCGAAGGGAGCTGCCACCTCTGCTGCGACCGGGATGTCATGGACCCAGAAGGTTTAGGGTTTCACAGGCTTATAGAGGGCTTACTGTTTCAGGGTTTAGGGTTTAGGGTTTCATGGTTTAGCGTTTTCGGGCCCAAAACCATCCCGATTACCAGTTTTAGGGACCTACTTCAATACATGAGTGTTTGCAGATCTCTTAGGTACAGACTGCTCCCATACAGGAACCGTCTATGATCTCCTCCGTTTCACTCACCAGTAGTCTTGCCATCAGTCTTGGAAATACTGCAACAACAGCAGCAACAACAGCAACAACAACAACAACTACTGCTAGTACTGCTACTACTGCAACTACTACTGCTACTACTACTACTTCTTCTGCTACTAATTGCTCCTATGGCTCCTGCTCCTTATCCTCCTCCGGGAACTCCTCCTCCTGCTGCGGCTAACTGTTGCTGTTGCTTTGTTGCTACGACGACCACTACCACTACGCCTAATGTAGGAACCTGATTAAGAAACCTTGGGCCTTTATTAGCGTTCCTTAAATGAACCCTACTATTTTCGGGGTTATAGGCCCAAGGTTTCTTAATCAGGTTCCTACATTAGCACTAGTACTGCTCGAAGTGGTACAAACACTACATTGCCAGCGAACGTGCGAAATACAACGATGGTGATTTCGTGTCATTCTCGCTGCTTGTATGTTCACCATGTCAAGGGCGCTCTAACAAGAATACACAAGGGCACTACATCAAGTTCCAGCCGTTTCCTACCGGCACCCAAACCCTGAGACTTGAAACACAACCCCCTACCCTAAGGGTCCAAAGGACCCAATAATTAGGTACTTGGGGTTTCGATAGTAGTTAGGTAGCTCAATATTTAAGAGAGTATATGATTATTAGGTACTTGGACCCCTAGGGCTAAACCCTAGCCGTCCACACTGCGTTCCAAATGGCAGCTGCGTGGAGGGCAGGAGGCAAGCCTGCAGTGGTTTCTGGAAGACTTTCTTTTCAGAGTTCCGTGCTGATAGAGTTTACCTGTGGATCCCCAAACCTACCGTTTTAAGGGTTCGACCCTCTAATTAAGGGGTCAAAACCTACTATTTTCTAGGGTTTGGGGTCACAGGGTTTACGATCTTAGGATATGGGGGCCTTGATGTTTTGAAGAGGGTTTGGGGGTATTGGCGTATACATATTAGGAGGGTATAACGGGATGCCTATACTGACCACAGTCACTCCCATGCTTCCCCTAAATACTCTGACGATAAGGCTGCACACGCCCAGCGACCTGCAGCGACCGATAAGTGGAGTGGCGCTCATGAATGAAACCCTGCTTTAAGGTCAACGCACATACTCTAGAGGTACGTGCACCCTGAACCCCCCCAACCCCTAAGCCCCCAAGCCTCTAAAAATGAAAATATTAAGCCTAAACCAATAAATCCCTGAACCCCACACCCCGAAAACAACACCCCAAACCCATGAACCCTACGAGTAGACACCTAAAACCAACGCCCCTAAACCCCTAGACCCCTGCATCCTAAACTCGTAAACCTTCAACCAGAGCAATAATAACCCTCAATGCAAACCCTAAACCCCTAAACCCCAAAACCCCTCAACCCTATAACCCTAAGTACGTAGGACCTTTAGGGTCCATTTGGCGTTGGATTGTCTCTATAGATGTCGTCCTTGTCGCCGTGGTGTTATTGCAGTTTACATACTAAGCCCACCAGGATTGCCAAACAGACCCTAAAGGTCCATGCCACATAACCCTAAACCCTATAACCCTAAACTAAACCCCAACAAAACCCTAAACCCTAAACCTCCAAAAAACCTTAAACCCCCAAACCCCAAAGGCCCTAAACCCTAAACCCCAAAAAAACCCAAACCCCCAAACCCCAAAGGCCCTAAAGCAAAGCCCCCATCCGCTTTCAGCCTGCTCCGGCTTCCGCGCGTGCTCGGGGGCGAGATGGCCCAAGATCTCCTCCACCATACTCTCGGCCTGCCCAGAGAACCCAATATGCCTTAATTAAGGAATATATGAATATATACCGTAAATCATATTCAGGATCCTATTAGGATTTAGGGTATATTCCTTAGTTAAGGGGTATTGGGATCTCCGGGTGCAGGGGCTGCCTATCACGATGTAACCAAAGGTTCATGAGTATTCTATGGTAGAATGTCTAGGGTTTCCAAAATCGGAATTATATACTAGTATTGTTCGGGTAAGTATCCCCCAAATAAATACTTAGGACCTTTTGAGGCAGTAGGTTTCTAGGTATGGGGTTTACGGGTTCCTTTTAGGCTTTTGGGGGTTCCTCTTGAGGGGCCTGCCACACTTAGAGGATCATGGGACTTAGTAAGTAAGGTTATAAGTACCTTACTTGGATTTATAAATAGTTGTAGCTATAGTTACCTTATTTATAACCCTAACTACTAAGTCCCATGATCCTCTAAGTAGACCCTAGACTCCAAACCCTATAGGTGTGCGAAGGAGCCCTTATTAAAGGAACCCTTTAAGGAACCGTAGTTACTAAGTCCCATGATCCTCCAAGTAAGTTTGCATAGGCTTTTGCTCGAGTTCTGATCGGCCCGGCCTGGCCAGCGGCCGAGTGCGTGGCAGCAACTTCGATTAGCATTTAGGGGCTTTAAGCGGTTTAGGGTTTACAGTAGAAGCCAGAAAGTTGGAACATGGGTTTAAGAGGATTAGTGCTAGGATCCCTTATACTTTACCTTAAGGCCATGAGGATATTGATGTTCCAACTTTCTGGCTTCTACTGTAGGGGTTTAGAGGGTTTGAGGGGTTTGGGGTGTTCAGGATTTTTAGGAAGTTTTGGGGGGGTTTAAGGGGTTTAGGGTGTTTAAGGGGGTTTCCTTAACAACAACAACTACCAATACAGGGTCCCTACAATACTACATCCATAGCAACAATAGCGCACAATGCTATTGTAATGCTGAAGGCCGCTACATTAGAAACCCCAAAAACCCGAAGCGCGGCACTAGCCTTGGGGCTTGCTTGGCCCTCGAGGGTGGCTGCAGCACCTCTCGGCTGTCAGGGATCTGGCATGATGAATTCTTCAGGGCGAGCGGGGTTGGCTTAGAAACGAGGAGTTTGGGGGATTTGGGCATTAAAGCGGCTTGAGGCCTCCTTTGAGGCTCCGGGAGTTTGGGGCTTAAGGTGCTCTGTATCTAGCACCGAAGAGGTCGGTGTCTGGCTCTTTCAATTGTCTTTGCAAAGCTCTGGGACAGGAATCCCGAATGACTGAAGTTACCATAATTAATGAGAGCATATTCGTTACTTGAGGTTCCTATTGCGGTGATTCCCTAAACCCTAAACCCTAAACCCTAAAGTTAAGTTTCTTAACCAGCGCCCAGATGACCGGGGGTGACTCGGCCCGCTGCCAAAGAGAGGAGGTCCAGATTTTTGTCGGCTCAGGTTTCAGAGTTAAGAGGAAGTAGCCTGTCCTTTATACTGAGGTCTTATTAGCTGGGTTTAGGGTTTAGGGTTTTTTTTCGTTCCTTTATGTGCGTTTTATCAGAGCACGCGGGTTTCGGTCAGAAGGTGCATCGAGTTGAGGGTCTTTTCCTTCGGCTTTTTGCGAAGACAAACCCCAACACCTCAACCACCGACAAAAAGGCCTACGCCATCAATCAAGCGTTCCAGACGTGTCTGATACTACAATTTCTGTGAAGGAGCCCTCAGATGCTTGGCTCCATACATGCAAACATGCATACCCATAGGCTCCAAAGTAGTTCCTTTTTGGGATTACCGAACCCCAAAAAGGAACTACTTTGGGGCCTATGGGTACATACAAACCGACATACTCGGGCACCCTCTCGCTTGCCAGGGCCTGCGACACTGGGTGAGGAAGGCGCCGGTGGTGCATCGACCCTGGCGGCATGGGGGTAGTTTGGGGTTGAGGGGGTCAGGGATCTAGGGTTAAGGGGGTTTAAGGGGTTTAGGGTTTAGGGTCTAGGGATAAGGGGTTTAAGGGGTTTAGCGCGTCTAGGGTTAATAGGGTGTAGGTCTGGTACAGCAATTGCAGCATGTGACGGTCTCTTTTTCGTGGTTGTCGCATCCCGCGCAGAGCCGTCGTAGGAGATCGCCCCGCTCCTTCATATACCATATAGGGATTCATTTTATAAGGGTATAGGCCCTGCTTATGATTATAAGGGTCATTTACCACACAGGGGTTCACAATATTAGTATAAGGGTATAGGCGGTATAGGGCCCTAATTGTAGGCATATACCATATAGGCATATAGGGATTCATAGCATAAGGGTACCGGGCCCCTTCTTAGAGCGGTCACTTGGTCCCCAAGACTGCTGGAGGGTTACTATAAAGGATTTGTTCCACAGTATGGGGGCCTTAATAAAGGGGCTACTATACCCATAGGCTCCATAGTAGTTCCTTTTTGGGTTACCTTATAGGATCCTAAATATAAACCACAAAAAGGAACTATACTGGAGCCTTGAGAGGACTAATGTAGGGACCTGCTTAGGAAACCCTGGCCCTATAACCCCCAATATAGTAGGATTCATATAAGGAATCCTAATAGAGGCCCAAGGTTTCTCCTATATTACTATAGGGGTTTTGGTCCCCAAGTTTCCTTCATCCACGCCATCGTCGTCCCCGGCGAGTTCAATGCCCAGCTCTCCCACTCCGCAAGGTCGAAGTGGTAGTCGTCCTTGTACCTTAAGCGCCCCTAGAACCACACTAACACTACTATTTTGTTAATAGTCCCTGGGAGTTTCAGTATAATATCGAAAATCCGAAATAGAAATAACATTGTCGAAGCCCCTTTGGACTTTACATTAACAACAAAAACTGGGCTTTGATGCAACCAGGGAGAAAACAGTATAGGCTTTTATTTCATAATGGTTCCCTTTAAGTAACAGGTCCCCAAAAAAGTATTAAAGTATGGTACTCCAATGCCTAATAATCATATACTCTCTAAAATATTGAGCTACTTAACTACTATCCTAAACCCAAGTACCTAATTATTGGGTCCTTTGGACCCTTAGGGTCACCTCATGACAAACTCTAAATCCTAAAACCCCTTATAGAACCCTTATAGATCCCTTTAAGGAACCCTTTAAGGATCCCTTTTAAAGGAGCCCCCTAACACACATCCGTAGAGCACCAAAGCTGCATTTGCCAGTCAAAGCTCTGCGAAGCATCCGCGCAAAGCAGCAGCAGATCCTCGGGGTTCCCGGTTCCAGGATCCCCAGCCCAAAAAAGGGTTTAGGGTTTACTTGGGGTTTAGGGTTTATAGTTAGGGTTTAGTTCGGGTTTAGGGGTTTAGGGGTTTGGGGTTTAGGGTTTAGGGTTTAGGGGTTTAGGGTTTAGGGTTAATCAGCCCAAAACGTTAAAGAGTTATGGTAGTATTAGTATTCTATATACACCAAAAAGGTTGAAGTTAAAGGTTATCTACTCAGCTACGAAGGCTCCTTAGGGCTCCATGATCCCCAGCATTTACCGCGAAACTCGGCGGGAGCTGGTGCCTGCAGGTGCGCAAAAAGTCGCTGTACCAGCTCCGACCTTTCGGATATCCAGAGCTCCTCCTGTCCATCCTGCTCAGTTAGCAGGCATCCCTGCTGGTCGCGCTGTTGGATCCAGGCTCCACTTTCGGCTGCCGCTGCCAGCAGCAGGAAGAAGCATCGCGCACATGGGGTCTTCCAAGTGCAGCATGCGGCTGGCATGGTCTGCGGCAGTCCTTGCAGATCCCGCGCTGCCGAAAGGAGCTCCGAACGGCGATCGCAGATGAAGCTCTGCAGCCAGTCGACCAAGTTCTCATCTGCTGCGGTAGCGACCTGAACTTGGCTGAGACGCTGCCACCTGTAGCCATGAACGCCTTTGCCCGAGTTGGTTTCCACTTCATAGCAACCCTCCCACTCCTTCGGCAACCAGGATCCTCCTGCAGCAAACTCCTTGCCGTCCCGCAAGGGGCAAATCACATAAAGGAACACGTAAGTCTCGAAGCGTCCGACCTTCATCTTTCGAGACCTCTCAGCATCGACCTCAAAGAAGGCAAGGCCAGCGGGCATGTGGCAGGACCACACCTCGCTTCGGAACCGCACCACCTCCCCGTTCGAGAGCTTCAATCGCAAAGGCTCGAAGTAAATCGTCATCGTGGGGTCGCTGCAATCACCTCCTCCAGCCTCCTCCAGCAGCTCGCGGACAGCGGCTCTGCGCAGGATACCCTCGCAAATCAACGGATCCATCTCGCTGTCATAATGCACAGAAACCTCGTCCCAGTCCATCTGCCCCCCAGGAAGGCCCCACTTGCCGTTGTACTGCAAATGTCTAGCCCGGCACTGCAGCAAGACCTCCAGATCCCCCGGATCTTCACTGCCGTCGACGGCTCGCAGCAGAGTCACAAAGGCGCCCGCTTTCATGATCCATGCTATCACGCTAGGCTCAATGCGTTGTCACGGTGATTGTTGATTTTGGGTCGGATCAAAAAAACTGAATTATTGATCGTTCGTCATTCCCATACGGTAACATGTGACATCGCGTCGCGTCTCTCTCTTTTGCACTCCAGGCTGGCGCAAAATGCGGCCAAGTCGAATATGCACCGCATCGCCCTCAACCACAACCCCAAAGGGTCCAAGTAACACTATAATAGGCACTTTGTATTTGGACCCGAAAAGTATATACTATACTAGTACTTGGGCCCTTTGGGAACCTCATCATCCCATTGACCTCTTCTCGACTGAATTATAAAACAGGTGGACGGATCCCGTGAAGCCAACCTGTGATGCACAGGCTTTAGCCTGTCTTCGTGCTGTTACAAAGAAGCCCTATACTGCTACAATTTATGTCCAAACCAAGGTATTCTGGATAGCCTGATATGTCCGCTACTTCCCTGGAAACTCGCTTGTGCGAACAATCTAAACTACACTCCACACCTTATTATATATCCTAAAACCCAAACCCCTAGAGAAATAGGGCCACGGGGCGGGCCTCTGCCCTTCGGGCAGGGGCTGTGCCAGCTGCTGTGCCAGCTTCTCCGTCTGGATCCTAAGAACCCAGAAGTTGCTCTTGGGGATTTCCGGTTTGTGGTTTAGGGTGTAGGGTTCTGATAATGGATCAGGGTTTATAAGGGCGTGGGTTCTGAAATTGGTTCAGGGTTTATAAGGGTGTAGGGTTCTGAAAAAGCTTTGTGAGAGCTGATGGTTCTGAAAATGTTTTTGGGATTAGCTCCGGGTTACCCATATTAAGTGCAGGGGTCCTCATACGAAGGATCCACCTATTATGATTTCTAGGTGACGTCCCCTTGTTTGGTGAGCTTGAGGCAAGAAAGAGGCCAAAGGAGGGCTCATGTTGCCAACCCTTTATCCTCAACCCCAAACTTTGGGGGGCTCTGCTTGCAGCTCCTGAGCAGGGCGTGGTGCGTCGGGCTTGGGTGGATCGTGAAGCTATGATACGTTGCAGGTTTTAGGGTTTAGGGTTACGTCTTCAGGCCTGGGACTAGGTTTCGGGTTTAGGGTTCGGGCTAAGGGCGTCTAAGAGGGCCTGTAAGAAGTTGAGATAAAGCTCCTGCTGGTAGTTCCTAAACCGTAAACCCTAAAACCTCAAGCCTAAACCCTAAACCCTAAAATCTAAACTTCTGAGTTTCATATCTTTCGTAACGTGCGGGGAGCGCTACCTGCATGGTATTGTCGAAGGGCACCCTGAAACAGGTCCTAATATAGGGGCCTTATTTATTAGACTAGGGTCTTGAAGCCCATTATACTATACTTAAATATACGAAGCAATCAGGCATGCAGACCTCAGAAAAACTTCAACTAAATGGAGGGAAGGGTCACAGCCACGTCCGCATCTAGATTGCTCGTTTGTATATTCATGAAGGACGGGCAGGCCTTCCTGGCAACTGTAGAAACGAAGCTCGGTTCCACACGGCTTGCATGCGCAGAAAAACCCAATGAAGGGCCACCAAGAATCAAAACAGAGTTCCGTGCCGAGTGTCAGGAAATATGTTTAGCTTTTCTCGCTTGATGCTGCCCATCTGTGAACTGTCTAACCTTGAAGACGACATGAACCCCGTATACCAGACTAGGGATGCATGCTGCTAGGTCATAGTATAGGGCGCTGACTTCTAGGGGTCATGAGTGTCGAGAAATGCAGAGCTGACAAGCGGCGGCTGCTGCGCAAGGCTCAGCGTGATCTCCTCATTGGATTTAGGGCTCGCAGGGTTTAGGGTTTAGGGCAATGAAGAAGAATCCCATCACTTACTGGTGCTCAGGATTGCGTAGAGAAGAGCCGAGGAAGAAAGGGAGTATATAGGGACTATCAGGGGGATCCACTCTCCCGCTTCCCCCTTAAGTTTATAGATGTTTGGGCGGCGTAGGGCGTAGGTTTCGAGGACGTGGGTCTCTCGATTGTTGGGCCTGGCCTTGGCCTTGGCAATTGGGGCTTTCGCTCATCAGGTATCCCTAAACCAAACCCTAAGACCCGTAAGCCCAAAATACTGAAACCCCTAAACCCAAAGCCCTGAAACCCTAACACCCTTAAGGAGTTTAGGTTTTAGAGGCTCCAGGATTCACTATATGGGATTATCTTCAGGTTTGTGCTCGTGGCCGTAGGTTCTGGGATGCGGGTTGGGCAGGGAGCCATCCAGATCTAGCTCCAACTACAACAACCAACCTTGCTTTGAAGGGCTTGCTCAAACTCCTGCTGCAAAAGCTCGTAGTCTTTGGCTTCGTTCTAGGTGTTGATTTCGACAGCCCCAATATTTACAGTTAGGTTTCTGTACACCGCCAAGAAGTGAAACCAACAGTTATCCCTCACAGGCATGTTCATGATGATCATGACCACATGCTATGTCCACCATGATCACCATCACATCACTATCACCATCGACATCATCATCACCACCACCACAACCACCACCAGCATCATCATCATCATCATCACCGATTCATCAACATCATCTTCTTCTTCATCGTCATCTTCATCATCACAGTCATCATCGTCATTTGCAGCTTCATGGTCGCCATGACCCTCGTCATGCTCTGTCCGCAGCTTCGTGGTGGTCAGAACCCTCATCACTTGTCATCGCCGCAACCAGCATCCATCCTTTGCACACAGCAACTACGTACTGCATCACCGAACTGACGAGGGCACAACACCCGACAAAAAAACAGCCACCACAACAAGAACCAGCACCGCACCTATCCCCACCACCCCTTTGACCCTGAACTCGGATCCTTTCCCTCGGTTCTGCGGCCCTTCCGCAGAACCTCAAAGCTCAAAGCCAACTCTAGCCCCCCCCCCCCGCCCCGGATTCCATAGAATGCATTGAAGTAGCTAAAGCCGCTTGACAGTTCTGCCGACCCCGACCCAGGAAGGAGGCAAAGGCAGCGGCCAAGACGCCTGATCTAGGGGCCTTAATGGTGAGAATAGGGTTCCTTTAAAGGGTTCCTGTAAGGGTTCCATGAGGTTCTAGAATAAGAGTCTAGTATACATGGGCATTAATGATCGCAGCAGGGCTTTGTAAGGCTGAAGAAAGAAGAACATAGATACACTCCGGATTTTTTGGCTTTACAACAAGCTTTTGAGGTTTTCGTTTACAAGTATTTTATACGAGGTTTTGCCAATACTGTTAAACGCGTGCTCCGGGCCATTGGTTTATCTAATCTCGAAGTGCTTGCATGCAAGCCAAGTGGTTGTTGATGGCTTGGTTTCTAAGAAATTTCTACCCTAATGCTCCTGGACCCTCGTAGTGAGATCCCAAACCTTAGCCCCCAAAGCCCAAACCCTCGCCCACAAAGGCCATGAGCCTCTTAGGAGCCTTAGGCTAAGAACTTTCTTGGCTTAGGTTTGGGGGCCCTTTGGGTTGAGGTATGCAGTGTTTTTTGCATTTTGGTCAAGGCTTAAGATTCGCGCTTTTTCTGTCTGGTTCTTAGTAGGGAATGGGGGAATGGGTTATAGGGACTACTATCAGGGACCCTTAAGGGACTATCATAGGTCATAGGGATCGATTCCCCCATTCCCTACTAAGCACCAGGGAGTTTTAAGGTGCCATGGCTCTTTCTCCCAAAAAAGCAGCAGGGCTTCCGTTCAGGGTTGAGGCCTTGCTTTCTAGAAGGGCCGCAGATCTACAGTAAACCCCATAAAGGGATTCTAAGGCTTCCTTTAAAGGGCTCTATAAGGGTGCTATAAGGGTTTAGGGCTTTATAGTAAACCCCCATAAAGTTGGAAACCGGATTAAGGCCAAATAGTGCTGGGATTCCCTATACATTACTCTTAAGGATTGAGGCTATTGGGCTTCTACTGTAGGAGAGCCCAAGGTGTCAGGGCCGGGGGGGGGGCTTGCAATCTAAATGCCACCAACTGATTCCTCAGCTGCGAGGCTGCTAGGACTTAGAAATACAGTTTGGGGGTAGATCACAGTATACATAATATGGGGAGTGGGATATTATCACTAACTCAAGGGTCTAGTTTACTTCGTTGAGGTCTGGGATTGTCAGGTTTTTTTTCGAACTAAGGGCATCTTCGCAGAACGCAGATTCCGACCCTACGCCCCAAGTCGTGAATCTGTACCCGCGTCTGTGCCCCAATCCCCAAACTCAAGAAATAGAGACCATAGACGATGTGATACCACCCTAGCCTCCATCACAACTAACGCACCAAGCCCAAATCCAAAATGACCCTTGAGCCCTACCTGGCTTCTCCTCACCAACACCTGCCGCCAGGTACTCCTTCAGAGCATGCGCCGGAGCTTCAGTTTGAACTCTATGGATGTAGGGTCCAGGCTTATTGAGGATGATGATGATGATGAGGTTCAGGGTTTAGGATTATGCTCTGTTGGCAACTTTGGCATTCGTATATGCTGGATTGGCCAGTGCACCCCAGGATGGTTTAGGGCTGTGGTCTGTTGCAAACTTTGGCCTTTGCATACGCTGGATTAGCCGATGGGCGGGTGAGGGACTACTTCCGGAGAGGGATCAACCAAACAACTTCGAAACCCTAAACCCTAAACGCGAATCAGCAAAATTCTTCTCACATAGGAAATGACGGCTGAGCCAGGTCAAGTATGTGTTTGCAGCTTGTAATCCTATAGATACAGCCGATTAGAGGTGACTAAGGTTTGGGGTTTAGGGTTCCGGGGTTCACGGGTTTAGGCAGAACACCCATGTTTAAGAAAAAGTCGCCCCAAGTTGCTCCATTTTGCCAGGGGTTGCTCCCATGACCATGAAGCTATTTAGGGGTGCTTAGCCTGTCTGCTTCTTAGTAGGGAATGGGGGAATGGGTTATAGGGACTACTATAAGGGACCCTTAAGGGACTATCATAGGGATCCATTCCCCCATTCATTCCCCCATTCCCTGATCCCTATGATAGTCCCTTAAGGGTCCCTTATAGTAGTCCCTATAACCCATTCCCCCATTCCCTGCTAAGCACCAGGGAGTAGCTGACCAGCGTCCTGAACGACAACTGGGAAATCGTCGACATCGTTCTCCTCCTGGGTTTGGGGCTTAGGGCCGGGGGGCTTTGGGTTTCGCGCCAAAGACAGAAGCAAGAGCCCAGTCAGATCCTATATATATATATGGTACCATATATATATATGTATATATATATATATATGTACTTGTTGTTGGGCTTCGGGTTTAGGGTTTCTAGAAAGTAGGCTTTGTATAATAGGAACTGCTATTAGTATGGTTTGGGAAAGTATCTCCCACATACGGTACTTAGGTCAAAAGGTGGGGCCCATTGCCTTGGTAATGGGCCAAACCGCCCTAAACCCTAAACCCCTAAACCCCTACCTGGACCCTACAGAACCTACCTTTTTAGGGTTCCTTATTATGATTTCCTTATATAAGCCCTTAAAAAGGTAGGTTATTTGGGGTTAAGGTATACCCTAAACACTAACCCCGAAACCCTAAACCCCTAAACCCCTGAACCACTAAACCCTAAACTAAACCACTAGACCCTAAACTCTAACCCCTAAACCCTGAACTGCGAAACCAGGACACGAGCTGCGTCTTGCCACAAAGACCACGCCTGCAGACTTGCACGGCTTAATGAGGCGGGGGCCTGAACACTTCGAATAGGTTTTGGGGATACCCCAAAAGGGTTTAAGAATCATATAGCACATAAGCATATAGGGCCCTTACTCTTAGGGGTCATGTGGTCCTCAAGGGTCTGCTGCCTGCGATACTTGAAGAGCTGCATCCGGATGCGCCGCGGTCGTTCCTTCCATGCCTGGCTGAGCCTGCCAGGGGTAACTCGCACCCTGCTCATGTCATGTCCTGATATATGCCATGGCCAGTCTTCCTCAACATTCTGCAAAAAAGGAAACAATGCAAAGTCAGGTAAAAGTAGTAGCCATAATGACAACGCAACCAAAATATCAATGAATTTTTTTTGCCGACACTTCTACCCCCCAAAGCAGCAAGAATGCCACTGCTACTCAGATCCAGAACCAATACACACCGCCATACCTAGAGGCAACAGCAACCAACCGATAACATCCGAAAATAGGGGCCCTAATGATTAGGCCACGCCGAACCCTGAACCTTGAAACGGAAAACCCCAAACCCCGAAGAAAAAAAAAAAAAAACGACACCCAAAGCATAATGCACTAACCCAAAAACACCCTAAATCCTTAGAGACTCCACGCACCAATGAAAGCCCAGTAATGCCCTTCCTGAGCTTATAAAGCAAAAGGCCGACAACCCCAAACCCCGAAAGCCCTATCTTGAGCCTAAACCCTAAACCCTAAACCGCCAAAAAAACCCGAAAGCCCTACCTTAACACCGAAGAACCTAGCTTTTTAGGGTTCCTTATTATGATTTCCTTATAGATGTCCTGAAAAAGGTAGGTTGTTCCGGGTTAAGGTACCCCGAAAGCCCTAAACCCCGAAAGCCCTCAACCCTTCTTGAGCCATGTAGCCGGCGCGCAGGGCTAATGTGTGCAAAAGCCCAGGCTATGGGGCTCAGCACGACGCGGGGCCTCGGGAAGCGATTGCTTGGGTTCGGAGTTGGGGGTTTGAGGTTTTGCGCAGACGCATACCGGGCTGTTATTTTGAAGAACCTAAACCCCAAACCTTCAACAAACCCTAAACCTGAAAGCCGTAAGCCCAACAAGCAAAAACACACACCTATTAACCTCAAAAGCCCGAAGCCCCAAATCAAAAAACACGTCGAAACCATAAAAGTCCTAAGCCTAAAACCCAAAATCCAAACAACAAGTCTACAAACCTCATAAAGCCCGACAAACCTGAAAGCCTTAAACCCCAAGCTCCAAACAAACAAGCCTAAGCCTTAAACGTCCTACACCCCAAGAGCTTACACCTCCAAAAACCTTAAGAAGCCTTAAGCCTTAAAGCCCTAAACCCAAAAAAAACAAAGAAACATCCTAAACCACAACCCTTAAAGCTTTAAAGCCCTAAATCCCAAAGACTATAAACCTTAAAGGCCCTAAATAACACCAAAGAAGCAGCCTAAACCCTAAACCCTAAACCCAAAAACTAAACCTTAACGAAGAAGCCTAAAACTTAGAAAAGCCTCGAGAGGAAAGGCTCTGCTTCCCAGGCTCTCAGCTCCCAGGTCTTCTTTAACGGTAGCATCGAGGATCTCCTTTGGCTTTAGAGTTTAGGGCTTATGGGGTTTAGGGTTTAAGGATTAGTCCAGAATCTCCTTAGGCTGCTTAGGGTCTATAGGGCTTATGGGGTTTAGGGTTTTTTTTTTGAACGCCCTTTTCCATCCGCAAGGGTTTAGGGTTTAGGCTTTAGGGATTAGTCCAGAATCTCCTTAGGCCGCTTAGGGTCTATAGGGCTTATGGGGTTTAGGGTTTAGGGATTAGTCCAGAATCTCCTTAGGCTGCTTAGGGTCTATAGGGCTTATGG
>BGNK01006538.1:0-23508 GCA_003297005.1 Symbiodinium sp. clade A Y106 | reverse complement strand
CCACACACCCACACACCCACCCACACACACACACACACCCGCCCACACACACACACACACACACCCGCACACACACACACACACCTATCTTTGTTAATTTTAATGCTATCTGGAGACCAGCACTGTGACAGAACTCATCGATTTGCTTCTGTAATGTGAAAGAGCAGTGCGGATGCAGAAGTGGGAGTGAGGGGGGCAAGGAAGGGAGGGGTTCAGCGGAAGGGCGGAGAGAGTGGGTCAGGAGCAGAGAGCAGGGGGAGCGCAGGGGGGTGCAGGGGCTAGGGCCTGTAACCAGAGCGGATTTATGTAGCTGAACCGGATCAGAGCCTGGGTTCAAAAATGTATGTATGTATGCATGCATGCATGTATGAGAGAGAGAGAGAGAGAGCGAGAGAGAGAGCGAGAGAGAGAGAGGGGTCCCCCCCTCATCACGCTTTACCAGGTACTTGGCTCTCGACGGCTGGGGACCCTGCCTGCAAAGCCTTTTGCCTCCATGGCCACCCGCAACAGTCGGGGGCGCACTAGCGCGCGGGGTAGGGGAGCAATCCTCTACTCCGTTACCCTGGCGAAAGAAAGAAAGAAAGAGAGAGACGCGCGCCTTGAGGGGGTAGGCCTCCGGGCCAGGGGGTCCTAGGGTTCCCATACCCCTAAGCAAGCAAGCAAGAGCGCACGCGACGCAGGGGGCTTGCCAGCAGCGGGATTGCCTGGTGATTTCTTCAGCCGCTATGACCGGTTTCATGTCAGGTACATGAGAGAGTCTCGGAGGAAGTTCTAGTGCGGTTTTACGACTTTGCCACTGCATTGTTTTGCATCGGTTTTCCTTGACGAGTGTTCCTCGCAAGACAGCTCCAACATGAAGCGACTGCGTCTGTGTTGAGGACAGCCTGGCCCGTTCGCAAGAGTTGCTGCTTCTTACCTCAAGTTAGCCTGGAGCATAGCAACGGTCACGAAAGCTGGCTCTGCTATCTCTGTGGAGCTTGCGGGAGTCGTCATTTACCATTCACTCTTTAGAAGAGGACTAGGTGAAAATTGCGTGCAAGACCTTGTAGGGCTCCGCATCACCACACAGATGATTGATTCAGAGCTAACAAGGAAGGGGACCCCCCCTGCGCCACCCAGCATCTTCATCGACACCGCTTGACTTACCTATGCATTTCTTCCTGAGCAGGTTAGGTCTGTCCGTGGCCTAGCCTTCATGGCCCCCTTTTCAAGTGAAAAGTAGGCGACTACCTCGTAGGAGGCCGTGATTGTGCCTTGCAAGGCACACCATCTATGAGTACAAGATCCTCCCAAATTTTGAGGCTTCTCGGCGCTCACGAATGAGATGAATTGATCTGCAAGCAGAAGCAGCCGAGGAGTGCCTAGTCTCGTCGGCAAGTATTAACTACAAGACTCGTGGTGTGCCTGTGTGGTCAGCGCATGACATGGATGCACTGTGCTGCGCTGGAGCGCTTGTGGCTCCTAGGAAAATCTCGATCTTTGCCCTGTGGCAGTCTTGCAGACTCTGGCCTGCACTTCGGCTTACAGCCTTCCCTGCGAGCAAAGAGGATCCTTGCGTCGCTTGGGCCGACATAAGCGAACATGTGACGCGACTGTCTGCGAGGATAATGATGGACGCAGTCCTGGCATCTTCGGTCGACTACTCCCTGGAGGATGGCCGAGGTTGAGACAGTAGCAGTAGCAGTCGTGAGTCGCGGGCTTCTTTCGGACCGTTTTGAACAGCAACTCTGCCACACAACTCACAAAACACACACTGCTGTTTGTCGTTGTGGCTTGTCGCACAGCTTCGGTTGTCTCTGCCTTGTGGGGCACAGACCTACGTGCGCTCAAGCTCAAAGAGACATGTGTTCCTGCACACAGACTCCGAACGAATCAGAAGCAGGAGTTTCTCCACAGGTCCGGGAGACCTGTAACGGCATGACGCGTGTTAGGGCTGTTGCGATTCCGGATTCCGCAGGTCTTTTCGAGTTGGCCTCGAAGTTGGCAAGCTCTCTGGAGGAGGATGGTGTGGCTGAAGTGGCAGCTCTCAGAGAGGAGTGGGCTCAAGACACTGTCCACACGTACGCCTTCCTGCTTGGTCTCGATGAAAACAACTGTCACGGTGCAGACCTGAAGATATATGTACATCTTGCTGCACTCAGAATTCTTTTGAGCGTCGTTGCACTGCATGTTGTCATGGTGGAGTGAGCAGCGGTATCAGCTGTGAGTCTCAGGTGTATGACGTGCCCGAGAATTTGACACGCCATCCGCTGCATTGTGTGTTAGGACAGTGGGGCACAGAAGTTCTGTTTCACCAGTACTTTCTCAGCTCTGCATGCCGAACGTCGGATCCAGAGACGGCCGAGCTTTTTTATGTACCAATTTATGGAACATGCCTCTTCACAAAGGACGCGTTGGACAACGACGCGGATGCGTCAGAAAGGATTTGGGATCCATTGATCCGACACATCTTTGCCCAACCCTGGGCCCAGCGGAACAAGCTGATGGATCACATTTTTCTGTTTGCAGATGGCCAGTCTGCTCGCATTTGGGACTCGTACGACTTGGTCCGCAGTGAGGCGGTCTTCTTGATGGTGGAGTCGAAGTGTCCTACATGGGACGAGCCCATGCGAAGATACAGCGACATCAAGCCATGCAGCTCAGGCTGGAAAGACGTCATCATCCCTGGGCATATTGACTATGCGCGCCTGCAAGCGATGCGGCACTACAACCGGCCGACGGCGCAGCGAGAATTGATCATGACATTCCATGGGAGCCACTCGGGCAACAAAGAGGTTTACGAGCAGTGTGCGGTCAGAGACAAGGTTATGGAACTTGCCCAGTTTGCCGGAGTTGATGTGGGCCACTTCAGCTGGATGTTCAGCGCTTGTTTAGTGATATTTAGTGCATCCTATTTGTTGCTACGTTTTGTCGGACTATGTATGTGCAGTCCTTGGCTACCTTTCAGTGAAACGAAAACTGCAGCCGTGTGAGGCATGCTGTCATTACCAAGGCGGCTTCGTGCCCAATTACCTGGAGATCAAGGGCAATGCCCACTTTTGCTTGATACCTGCTGGTACCTCGCCTTGGACGAACCAGCTGTATGAGAGCATCCAGTGTGGATGCATTCCTGTCATTCTGTCTGATGAGTACGAAGTCGCCTTCCAGCATCTTATAGATTGGAGACGCATCAGCATCAAGTGGCCTGAAGCGCTGGTTGGCAAGGAACTTTACGAATTCCTTGCTTCCTTCTCACTGGAGACGATAGCAGCTATGAAGGCACGAAGTGAGAGTCGCACATAGTCCACAGGTCCACAAAGGGGCAGCAAGCAAAGCTGACTGGCGGTCACGTCAGTCGTGCTGTCCATCCATGAGTCCTACTTGCTCCCTGCCTGAGGCTGATGTTGATGATCACAGCTGCTGGTTCGACTACTTTTCCACTCAGCCCGACTGTTCTCCGTATGCGGCGGTGCTCGCCGCGCTGGTCGACCGTCGAGAACGTCGGTTGCAGGTGTATAGACATTGGGAGAGATTCTGGAATGTGCCAAAGAGCGCCGGCAGACAAAGCGGCCGCACTGCCCGTAGAACCACTCGTTTCCACACACTTGCAAATGAGACGTTCCTGATGTGAAAAGACATGAAGCAGAGCAGAATCCAAGAATCGAGCGAGCACGCGAGTTCGTCTTGAAGTTTACAGGTGACGTGGCTGCTGTCGAACTTTAACTTTAGACGAAGTATTGTACCACCAGCTGAAGCCTGCACAGCAGTGACTCAAGGAGAAATCGAACGGCTGAATGAAGAAATATCTGGCCTTCGCGACAAGCTGGAGCGCTTCCAGGTGCGACTGAACACGATCATGGTTGCAGGATGGGATGATGGACTTGGCTGTTTCCAGTTTGGAAGAGTTTCCGGTGCCAAGTTCTTTCAGGCAGCGCTGGCGGGCGAGCGCTCGTCCGTGCAGCAAATTGAGGACATTTTGGACGGACCTCGAGCCATACATCTCTTATCTAATCGTCAGAATGCTCGTGCGGGCCAAACGAGCGGCCAGGAGTTGGACAGCCATTTGCGCTTCGCTTCTGCGGAGGCCGCACTTGCTTGGAGTTGTTGTGGCTCGGACCCCCGACCCCCCAGGTGGCAAACAGTATGCAGGAAGTCGTGAGTCGTTGTGACGGTGGAGGCGTGAGTGATTTGTGGCTCGTATGGTTGGTAAGGACGTTTGCGGCGAAGGAACGGCGGGGTGGTGCTGGTGGNGGGGGGGAGTGTGCGTGGGTGGTGGCGGTGGGGTCTGGAGGGAGATGTGAATACGGGGGCGGTGGAAAATTGCGAACCCTCGCAAGGTCCAGCGCCTCCAGTCAGAGCTCGAAACTGTGAAGAAGCAGGACAGGATTCCATGGCCTTTCAGGCAAATCGAGAGGTGTCACATTCAGATGTCGAATGGTCGAGCAGGAACACTAACATTCTGATTGTCTATGTCGTTTGTGTGTTCCTGGCAGGAAAGGGCTTTGCAGAAAGGCAAGGCCAAAGAATCAGCAGAGCTGGGCAAGGCAGTCAGCTGTTTGTCCTCACAGACCCCGGCACCAGCTTGTTGAAGGGTTGCTGTCCTTACTCTTCCATGCTGAGCCGGTCAGGTGCTGCAGGAGAAACAGAAGATGCAGGAGATCATTCGGGGTGGAGTCCCTCCCGGCATCCGTTGCTTGTGCAGGAGGAACTGAGTCGACTCCGCTCGCAGCTTCAACATCGTGAAGCCATCCCTTCCGCAGCACCCGCGTTTGCAATGGTGTACTTTTGCCAGCTTTCGTCGCGAACTGTGTCTAGACGGCTGGGCCTCCGACACCAGAATTGCACCCTCCACACTTTTGTCAAGGGAGCAAAACTGAACAAATGCTTTGCCTGTAGAGGATGAAGGCCTTCAATTCGAGATCCGGATCTTGATCCGAGAATGAGCGTCGCACATGTTCGACATGGCTTTCCAAAGAACTTCAGGTGGTACTCGCCGAGGAGTTGGAACATGCACGGAGAGATGCTGAAGCGAAAGAGCTGCAAATCCAGGACTCTTCTTTCCCCTTGTAGCCCGTCATCTGTCTGTCACAAGCCATTTGCGAAGCGTGGACCAAGCTAGCAGCTAGCCGCTAGCTTCTAGCAAGGCAGTGTTTTTGGCTTGGTCTTTGTATGCCCTACCTGGAACGGCCAGGACTTGCAGCTGGTGGGTACTCGCATGGGCTCGCAGCTGATAGAAGCCTCAGAGAAACAAAGGCAGAAGCCGACTTGCAAAAATGTCGTACAGGTTTGTCTGCCCTGCAATAATTACGAGCTACGATGTTTGTGAGCCTTGCCAGGCAAGCTGAGCTGATGCTGCGGCAGGTACCGCAGATGGAGAGCGAGAACCAACAACTCCGCAGCGACCTTTCTACGATGCCCTTACGCACGTTGCCGTTCTGTGGAGGGAATGTACTCCAAATCGAGTAACCGAGTAGTGACATGTCGGACATTGGGAGATGGCTGCAGGCTGCAATCCTCCAATTCGTTGATTGCTGGACATGTTCGCTTCCTGAGGAAAGTCTCAGAGCTAGATGAAGTCAACGAGAGACTGTCGAAGCTCGAGGACCTGCACCTGCCCTTCGAAGCAACACCCCTGCCACACCCCGACCCCCTTAATGCCCTGCCCTTCCAAGACTCTGCTACTTGGTAGCATAAAGTTGGTTAGACTTTCACAACCACAGAAGCAAGAGAAGCCACCACACTGCACCCGGTTAGAGTGCCAATCCGTCCAACACGTTTGGTCAGAAGGCTCTTAACAGTCATTTCCATCAACAAGCCTTGAGAAAGGACCTCGGGCCTCGCGAAACAGAATCTCAGGCCTGCCCAAGAAAACTCTTGGATGCACTTGCCAAGAAAACCAATCGCCGCCACCACAGTCACGAAGCGGGGCTGTCCAGACTCGGTGTGGGTTAGGTTCAGCTCAACAGCACTATTTTCGGAGAGGTTCGATGAGGTTATACTGGCCTAGGTTTGAGCTAGGTGAGCTTATGCTTTGTTACGATCAGATAAACTTCAGATTTAGTCCGAGTAGTCTGAGTAAGGTCAGGTCAGTCCTAACTTTTGTATTCGAACTGTGTTGGCTAGGCTGACATTCCATGAGGTTAAGATAGGTCAGGGTAGGCTACTCTCAATTAGTACTCGGTTGGGTTTGACTAGATCACCGGGGTAGGTTGCATGAGGTGGTGCATTGGTTGGGGTTAAGTCAGGTCAGGTGACACTGGCAGGAGTTTAGATTCAGCCCGGCTATGCTGAGTTATGTTTCACTTACAGTTTCGGATGCCGTTCTGATCCTTGAATCCCCACTCCTAGACGCAAAGGCAGCTACATGCAAAGGACATGCCGGCAGGGATGATAGGACAAGAGTTTCTTCGCTTTCGAAATAGTGGTGTGTGCTGCGATCTTCTTTGGTGTGGCGTACCGTCCTGGCGCGGTGGTCTTTTATTTTGAGCTAGATTCGTTTGTGCCATCGCAAGCACAGTAGCAACACATGTCGACAACTCCAAAATGCTTGCACCCCCACTGAAGCAGCCAGGGCAGAGTAGCCATGCTGATTGTTTTCTACAAATCCACGATGTGATGTCCAGTTCATGCCCGGCTGCTTTGCGGCACGTCCTGTCTTTTTCAGGACCAGCTGAGGCGACGCGAGGACGATGAAAATCCACTGTAGTGTGTCCTTGAGGATGCTTGTGCCCATCATTGACCTTGTGCACATGCTCCGCTTGCGGACCCTGATTTCTACAACTAGGAGGCGGCGCCGGAACTCACGGCTGCAGAGCTCTTGGCAACAGAGGCCGAGCGCCTTGAGGAGGAGCTGAACTTTTCCGGATGCAGTTAGCCAGCAAGGTTGGAGAGGCGCAGAGGGAGCGGAGAGTCTGGGCGACTTGTTTTGCTGGAGCATATTACCCGACAGAAAGAAGTAAGGCTTTCTCTCCAGCGGCATTCAGGCTCAAGTCCTTCCGTGCGACCGCCTCCCACGAAACATGAGTGCTAGCCAGGTGTCGAAGAAGAGGAAATTCGTCGCAGATGGCGTCTTCAATGCAGAGCTGAACGAGTTCTTGGCTCGGACCCTGGGTGAAGACGGATATGCTGGTGTGGAGGTGCGAGTGACGCCGATCCGAACCGAGATCATCATCCGTGCAACACGAACTCGCGAGGTTCTTGGGGAGAAAGGGCGCCGTATCCGAGAGCTCACCGCTTTGGTGCAGAAACGTTTCGGCTTTCCAGAGAACAGCGTGGAGCTCTTTGCCGAGCGTGTGGAAAACCGTGCGTCTTGCGCCATGGCCCAATGCGAGTCCCTGCGCTTCAAGCTCATCGGAGGCCTGGCTGTGCGACGTGCGTGCTATGGTGTCTTGAGGTTCATCATGGAGAATGGAGCCAAGGGCGTTGAAGTTATCATTAGCGGCAAACTTCGTGCTCAGCGAGCAAAGGCCATGAAGTTCAGGCAGGGCTATTTGATCTCCACCGGCGAGCCGAAACGCCACTACATCTCGGAGGCCGTCCGGCATGTGCAGATGCGACAGGGAACCATTGGCATCAAGGCGACCTCTCTTTAGAAAGCTCGTTCGAAGTCTCTGAGTGTAATGAACCAGGTTTACAGGCTTCCCGGAACATCTATTCCCAGTCAGCCATACAGTAGCCATGCTTTAGAGTTGAAGAGCGGCCGAGGTGAAAATCATGATGTCGCATGATCCAGAGGGCAAGATGGGACCCAAAATGCAGCTTCCAGACAATGTGATCGTCCACGAGCCCAAGGACGAGACGCCCATGATGATGCCTCCGCAGGAGAGGTTGAGAGTATGTTTCAGTCATTCTGACGGCTGTTTTTTGTGTGCTTGTTATCTTGCACGTGCTGACCACTGCCGGCGGCGTCGCAGTGGAGAAGTTGCTGTAGTAGCTGTAGTAGTCGTCGTCGTGCTAGATGAGCTTGTAACCTAGAAGCAGTAATTTCAGCGGTAGTGGTAGGGGTAGGGGTAGTAGATGCCGTCGTAGTCGTAGGCGTGGTCGCAGTCGCAGTCGTAGCGGTGGTGGAAGGGGAAATGGTGGTAATGGTGGTGGTGCTGGTGGTGCTGGTGGTCGTGGTAGCAGTAGTCGTCGTCGAAGAAGTCGTAGTAGTAGTCATAGTCATAGTAGTGGTAGTGGTAGTGGTAGTAGTAGTAGTAGCAGTAGTAGTAGTGGTGGTGGTAGTGGTAGCAGCAGCAGTAGTATTTCCCGTGTTTTCGGGCTTGGTCGTAGAGCAAAGACGAGGGTAGATTTTGGACGATTTTTGTGGTTTTACAAATGCAGGCAATGTATTCATCATGGTGGCGATTTTATGGTTCAAGCAACCATGGGTCCCACGATAATTCTGTAGTTGTCTTTTTCGTGGCTCTTGGGAAGGGTTTGTTTCGGGCTTCCAGGTAGAGCAATCACGAAGGTAGCAATTTGAGGGTTTTGGTTTTGCAGACGCGGTTGACGATTCTATGGTTCAAGCAAGCATGGGTCTGATGATAATGACGCTGTATTTGCACGTGCGTCATCATCCCCCCCACCCCACCCCATCCCAAACCCAAGTAACCCAAGTAGGAGCTATTAGATTCGAGAGTTTGTGGCGGGATATTCTGAAACCACATGATTAAGATAATTTAGGCTGGTCTTTCTTGTAAGATGTCCTAAAACCACACCTTCAAGGCATGAGAGTGAGTGAGGGAAAAGCGTAGCGTCAGATATACGCTAGTAGTAGTGGTGGTGGTGGTAGTAGTGGTAGTAGTAGTAGTAGCAGTAGTAGTAGTAGTAGTCGTAGTCGTGGTGGTGGTAGTAGTAGTAGTAGTCGTGAGGCGCCCCACTGTATTTTGCTCTCGGATGTTCGATTATGCTCTCATCTATCTTCCGGAGGGGTGGTGGGGTGGGGGTGGGGGCTTAATGGCGTGCGTGCTCCCACAGTTCACACCTTGAGCTTCTGTCACAGGTTGCGGACTGCACGTGCGACGGGCTCTTGCTGTACAGCAGAGCAATGAGCACATTGATATAACTGGCATCCCGGGTTCCTACCAACAAATCCCAAGGAAATATCTGCGCCATTTACCCGAAACCGTCGAGCCAAAACTTGCCGTGACTGCACACAATTCACTGGTATTTACACTACTTTCGGCTTGTTGGCTCAATTCCGACGTCTTTGAACTGCATGCAAACTACATAATTTGTCCCCCAGCAGCTTTTGGCCCGGAATGATACATGTTTCATCAAAACTACAACAGTTCTGTAACCCACTCTAGTTCGCGCACTACCACGATACCGCGACTTGGCTCCTGGCACCGGGCGCCCAGAGAGCCCGTAGTAGTAGTAGTAGTAGTAGTAGTAGTAGTAGTAGTAGTAGTAGTAGTAGTAGTGTAGCAGTAGTAGTAGTAGTAGTAGCAGTAGTAGCAGTAGCAGTAGTAGCAGAGTCGTAGTAGTAGTAGTAGTAGTAGTAGTAGTTGTTGTTGTAGTAGTAGCAGCAGTAGTAGTTGTAGTAGTAGTAGTAGGTTAGTAGTAGTTTAGTAGTGGTTTGGTAGTAGTTTAGTTGTAGTATAGTAGTAGTTTAGTAGTAGTAGTAGTAGGAGTAGTAGGAGTAGTAGGAGTAGTAGTAGTAGTAGTACTAGGAGTAGGAGTAGTAGTCGTGGGGGTGGTGGTGGTGGTGGTAGTGGTAGCGGTAGTGGCAGTGGCAGTGGTAGTGGTCCAGTAGTGGCAGTAGAGTAGTAGAGTAGAACTAGTAGCAGACGAAACCACAAGCGCCAGTTCAAAGCGTCGCTTCAGTCTTACTCTGCAGGAGGAGCAGTACGGCGGCTACGACAACCAAGGTGGCGATGGAGGAGGCTACTGACGTGGCCCTTTGCGGAACCAGATTGGACTGAAGCCACGGAAAAAGCGGTGAATTTCTCGTAGGGGTCCTTCAGTCGTCTCCTGCCGGCCTACTGTAGCACTTACTTGATCGTGTCGTTGCAACTATGGGCTCTGCGTCTTCTGACTTTTGAGGGCTGCCAGCCACTGCACGCAGTGCAGGAGCTTTCCGATGCCTATGCCAAGTGCGCCACCATTCAGGCACGGACATGACGGTGTAGCGAATCGCTTCCTCAGACAATCTCCAGCCAAGAATCCCCTCGAGGCCGCAGCAAAAAAACCAATATATCATCTCCAATGCGACCTTTCAGACAGTCCGGTAAAATGTAATTCATGACGATATCCAAGCTCGCATCAGGATCGGGTCTAGTGCACAGGTGGTTCTCCTCGGTTGCCACCTCTATCTGGTATATCAGGTGAAGGAAGATCGAGGAGTTGATACACGTGATTTTGCTGATCTTCCAGGGATTGTACTGGATTCCCCTTGGACTGGAGGGTTGAATGCAGGGTTTGCTGTTGCGGCACGGGAATGTCCGGGCAAGTGGGAATCGACTATGTCTTGCAACGTTCGATGTTCGAATGAGTGCCTAAGGTCACCCCCACACCCACCCCAGTCGACGTAACGCCAGATCTACCACGGTCTCAGCCCAGGAGAACGCTGATTGAGTCCTTCGTCAGAAACACGTAGAGTGAAAGGATTAAACCCCACAAAATCCACAAGCAGGTATAGACACTACACTACTCCAACTTCCCACAGCGTGACAGCTAGATCGCCTATACTCTCTAACTGTAACAAACGTCCGCAGCAAATCGGCATGATTGCAGATCCACCTGAACGCAGCCAAAAATGAATCATCCACAAATCACCAGCACGGAAGCCAGTGCCAAGCAACTGGCAGTGCAGTGTTCCAGGCAGAGGTGAAGCGGCGGGAGGACCCTCGTAAACAAAGAGCGGGCAGGTTTGTACGCCAGAGGGGGCTGGCTTTGCTGACTCATTCAAACGTTCGTCGGGGTTTACATCGGTTTACGCTTGAGGACCGATTGGATGGAGTGCTCACTATAGGATGCCCACCAATCCAGCATTTTGGGAAACACAACTGTGATCCTGGGAAGTGTTCTGCGAGGATCTCTTGAGGGGAATTCCCCTGGTGTTGGCAGACTTCCTGGATTCTCTGATGCAATCAAGTCGAAAGCTTGGCGTGATGCACCTCCGCCTTTGTCTCTTCGCTCAAGTGATGCCTGTAGACCGAGGAGCAGATTCATCTTCCAGATCCCGCACTTTGTCCTAATGGTCCTTGGGTTGTCTCTGCATTTCCAAGTCCGGGGGCCGCAATCCTGGGCAGATGATCTAGTCTCTTCACACAGCCTCGGGTCCCAGGATCTGACAACCGCTGGCGCCCTGCCGGAGGACGCACCGAGGCGCGGACGGTGCCAGCCCAGCAGCTAGGCACGTGTCAAAGAGTCAGCACGCAGACGCAGTGCATTTGGGTGACCACCATACAACTTTGAGAGGCTTCTCGCTTTTGGCGTAGGCTCTTGCGCACCGTGTCGGCCAGGCTCGTAATAGCTGCTTTGCAGAAGCTCCAGACTGCGGTGTCCAAGCGAGTCTTGGCCGAATGTTGGCAGTTCAACACCGCATCTTCTTTGGCAAGAGTGTCTCATAGAGAAACAAAGAGACGGCCGGGTGGGCGATGCAGCTCCAGGTGAGGAAGAGTTGAAAGCAGCTAACGAGAAGATCGCGGAGTTGTGCAAGCACCATGGGATGCAGGAACCATGTTACTTGACTAGGCTACTCTGACTGCACCGCCACATCGACCTTTAGCAGGGTGCCCGCAATGGCCTTTCCAACCGTTTCTGACACTGCGATGCCATTCTTCATCAGAGCAACGTCGACAAGTGTCCCTGAACCACGAAGGTACGGTGCTAAACGCGATGAGGATGTGCAGCGTGAAGCCTATGATGCCCTGCGAGTGGAGCTGCTGGACAGAAGCTGATTGAAGCTCTTGTCATACCAGAGGAGGTGAGCAGAGCAGCAGCAGATGGTAGCTGTGAAGAGCGGTAGTCGTCTTTCCGGTGAACTCCAGCGACGGAAAGTTGTTGCTTGTCTGAGTTATCCGCCGTTATCCGTCTCCAGGACGTCTCCAAGCGTTGTGCTGACGCAGAAGCCAAGCTGCGCGAGCTCGGTGTGGAGGCCAGGGGAGGAAAGTAGGCAATTGAACTACCACAAGTCCACGTCGTGTCGCCGTCCAAGGAGACCAAAGGAGCTGGCACAAGCCTCATCACCAAGATGTCCATGCTAATCTACCAGCTCCAGGCCGCAGACTATCTCGAAGATCCCGATAGTCAACCGCTTTGCACCGTTTCGTTGCTCTACAGGTATCTGTGATCTCCGGCACTGGGCTGCGAACAAAAGGCTGGCGGCCCGGACCAGCACGCCGGCACAAATATGTGGTGGCATTCAGGACTTTCTGCAGATGATGGTGTAGGGTTTGTGAGCCGCCCCCCAGCCAAGGAAAGCGAAGCGCTTTCTTGCATCTTGTCTACGACCTCCGGAGTGCGTGACGTGCTGGAAACAAGACTCTACATGCTGTGTGCAGACGCGAAGGCATCGTGGAAGTGGTGGGCAAGGCCAGTTGACGGGCTAATAGCTGCCAGAAAGCTGTCCGTGCTGCCAAAATCATTGCCATCGTGCTTGTGGCGTCGCACTGATTCAACCTTGTCCAAATTTTAATGGTTCAGTTCCAGCATTAAAATGGTATATTGTCGCCGCGAAGACCCATGACAGAAGTTGGACCCGGTAATCAGCGCAGGAAGCCAAGTTCGAGACCAAGCCTGTCCGGGACTCCAAGAATCCAGCGTGGAATCACACCGGCGAGCTGCAGATGTCACACAGCGCCTTGCCTCGTTGTGGAAGCCTGCAGCAAAGCGAAGCTCCTCCGAAATTGATGCTGGAGACTTCTGCTGGTCTAGCTGGGTAGGAGACGTCATCTTGAGGCTTACGAGCATGTGCCAACCTGTGGGTTTTGCACAACTGAAATCATTTGAACCCGACCCTGTTTGCGTTGAGGTGATTCGTTGCGGTTTATGGTTCAAGGAACCAAGCAGCGTGCTCTTGGCAAGGCACGCAAAAGTCTCGTGCGGTTCGCATCCTGCCAGGAAACTGATGGATACCGTAGCCTTGACCAGCAAATCCGTGGGCAATCGCAACTTTGGAGTCGTGGTTGGATTGGAGTCGCACAAGATCGCACATGGAGATGCTGCCTACACGATTTAGACCTTGCAAAGATGCCGAAATTGGATGCAGGCCGACCTGCAAGCGACAAGGCTCATCGGACAAGGCGGTGCAAAGAGAAGTGATCGCAAAAGACAGGCATTTTGTAAAGACACTCTGTGCAATTCTTTTGCGGAGGTCCGTTTTGCTAGAAAACGCCTGCAAAGCCTACGCGCACCGGGCCACAACCCCCGAGTACAGTACAAGAAGAAACCCGATGCACTTGTAGCAGCTTGTTTCGGTGCCTCTCCGGCTGGGTCAAGTTTTGAAAACCACCTGGACCTCTTTTTGTGCGGGGAAATCTTTTTTTAACTTGCAAATCTTTTTCTGACCTGGACTCTTTTTTTTTTGACCTGGGTGATCTGATTGCTGACCTGGCCGTCTGAATTCTGACCTGAACCCGAAAGCAAAACCCCGAAGCAAGCAACCCAACCCCAGCCAGCAAGCTCCACGCCAGGGGGGTTTCACCCCACCCACCCCCGAAGGACGGACCTCAGAGTCGTAGTAGTAGTAGTAGTAGTGGTGGTAGTGGTGGTGGTGGTGGTAGTGGTAGTGGTAGTAGTAGTAGTAGTAGTAGTAGAAGTAGTAGTAGTAGTAGTAGTAGAAGTAGAAGTAGAAGTAGAAGTAGTAGTAGTAGTAGTAGTAGCAGTAGTAGTAGTAGTAGTGGTGGTAGTAGTAGTAGTAGTGAAGAGGGGCACCCCTCGCAAACCTGTAGCTCCGCGTCTTGCGAGTTAGGTGAGTAGCCTCGAGCTGCCGCAGCTGCTTTTGCCAGACAAGCGGCACCTCAGGAGGTGCTGCTGCCCTTGTAGGACACCGTGGCTACGCTAAAGCGCCATAGCCAATAAGATAGCCAACAGCGTTGCCAGAGCAACTGCAGCCCTGGCAGTTGCTGAGCCCTTGGTACAGCGGCCGTTCCTCGCTGGAACGCGCCGGGACTGTAGCGACTGCCCGCTGAGCAGCAGAAGTGTGCCGCGGGGTTTTCCTTGGGTTTTTGGGGTAACGTAGCTAAGCCACTACTATCTCTTGCTGCGTTTCCTTTGGGTTTTACTTTCTTTCGTTAGTGCCATCGGCCACTCTCTTCAGTAGTAGTAGTAGTAGTAGTAGTCGTAGTCGTAGTCGTAGTCGTAGTAGTAGTAGTAGTAGGAGTAGGAGTAGGAGTAGGAGTAGGAGTAGTAGTAGTAGTACTACTACTAGTAGTCGCAGTAGTAGTAGTACTACTAGTAGTCGCAGTAGTAGTAGTAGTACTAGTAGTAATAGTAGTAGTGGTAGTAGTAGTAGTAGGAGTAGTAGTAGTAGTAGTAGGAGTAGTAGGAGTAGTAGGAGTAGTAGGAGTAGTAGGAGTAGTCGTAGTGGTCGTAGTAGTAGTAGCAGTAGTAGCCGTAGCAGCAGTAGTAGTAGCGGGCAGCAACAGTCGACCGGGGCAAGGATGGGAACTGGGCGCTGTCAGAGAGGAGTCGGGCCAGGTCAGGATTTAGGCTGTGCAGGTCAGAATTAAAATTATCCAGGTCAGAAAAAAGATCCCGACGCCGAGGCGGGGGCACCAGGTCGGAAATCAGATGGCCCAGGTTAACAAAAGATTTCAGGCCAAAAAAAAGACGGATAGGTTGGAAAAAAGAGGCACCCCACAAGTCCCTGCAACTTGAACAGCCACGATTCTCAGATGCCGGAGGCTTCGAGGGCGAGCTGGCGCTGGAAGAAAGGCCGAAGGAGCTGGAAACGGAGACGGACTCCTCCCTGAAGGTGCCCTGGGTGCCCTGATGCTTGTGAGACAGTGCAGGGTGGCCTTTCGGGTGGATTGGGATCGGGTTGTCGGCTTGGCATCTGGTGACGTCGTGATGATGCGTGATGCTGCACGCATCAAGCGGCCCTGTCCGAATTTGTGTGAGCACAGCTGCCGTGAGTTCTGCCAGGTCAAAGTTTCTGCTCGGAGCTCAGCGGTGTCTAATGGAGCAGCCTACCCTGAAAGCGGATCTGCGAGGTTCGAAGATGACCCTGAGCAGTGTTACCCAGACAAGTTATCCCAAAACTCCGAAACGATGGGCTGGATTCGGCTGAGGTCTTGAATTCCTTTCTGGCCACAGCCTCCGACGTGCCCCTCAGCTTGCAAACAGGGTAGGACGGACACAGCTAAGCCCTGCGAAATCGTATTCGGAGGATGCGAAGGAAGGGATCAGAACTCCGTTTGTCCTGCTCTCCCGTCCCTGCTCTCCAGCCAGGCCTTCCTCGAACCCGGCTCCTGCGCCCGCCGAAACTCCTGCGCCAGCCGGGGTCAGCAAGGACAGGGTCAGCACTTCGCACTTGTTTATTCTGTTTATTTATGTCTCTTCGCCAGCAGCAACACTTGCTTGCAAACATCTGAGTGGTAAGTTGCAGCATCCACTGGAGCCCGAAACAACAACAAAGTCAAAGTACTCGATTTATAATCCGATCCCATTTGGTCACGAAGTATCATCCGATCATTAAGCTGTACACATAGGAGGTACTTGAGCGGGCTTGGGAGCGACGAGACACCTAAGTTCTTGAGATGTGGGCGGATCGGGCAAGGCGGGTCGGTGAGTCAGAGTCGAGATTCCTTTGGTAAGCTCGTCTCCCCTCGCTTGCTTACGGCAGAAGTGCAAGTGCCGACAACTGTGCTCTAGTCTTCCATCGCTCCAAAGGCAGTTTACAGTACACTCAGTACATCCTTTCCTGAACACACTCGTCATCAAAACTGCTTCGCCGCAACAGACTGTACCGCGAATATCCACGAATGGGTAATTTGACAACGCCGGGGAATGTTAAGTGAGATCCTAGCGAGGCAGATCCGTTGCAAGTAGTTGCGGTGCGGGTGTGAGTCCTGTTCGGACGTGCTACCAGGATTTCCTAGCTTTAAGAGATTGTGTTTTTTTCGCGATGTGTGTAAACTGTGTTTCATTAGTTTTTCGGCCTGGGAGGCGGATCCTCTTTACGTCAATTAATTAGCAGGGGAACTGCTACGCTAGTAGCTGCACCGAGCTATCGGATGAAGTAGATGCTTATTCTTCCGTCATTTATGTTTTAGCTGTCTTTTTGAATCGAAGTCAAGAACAGCAATAGTCAGTGCCGTCCGACTACTTGAGGGTGTATTGTCACTCCCTTGTAGATCTTTTTCGCCCTTATGCTGGGTATTCCGCTGTATTCATTGTTGAAGTCTTTCCTTTCTGGTTGTATTTCTCGGTACGAGATTGTTCCTCGATCAAGATCTCTTCCGGCCGAAGAGTCTTGGTCTGCGGTCTGTAGTCATTGCAGGACAGAATTGACAGACGATCGACTTTCCATCGGGCACCGTCCAGCAACTCAAGGACTTGCTTGGTGTAGCCAAGACGAAGGCAAAGGTATGAAGGCGGGTTGTCCTTGGTCTCCACAACGCTGACCATGCAGCTTGTGGTTGCCTGCAGACTGCATGGTTGACTTCCGACCGCAGACTGAGGCAGCCTTAGGTTTGAGAGTCCTGAAATGGTACTACGACAAGGTCGAACTGTGTGGAATGCAGCGTTTACGGGAACATGATTCTTGGAACGAGCCTGGACGTGTCGCTCCGTGGTGATGGCGCCGGCGCGAGAGCATGTCGTTGGCTGCATGGTTGCGGCAGCTGTTTCTGGTGACAGCAGCCTTCCTCGCGATCGCGGCAGGCTTCGGGTTCAAGCTTCGACAGCCCTGTCTTGTGTGACCGAGTCCAGAAGCCTGGAAGGCACCCCTGCTGCCGGTCGCTTTAGACAGGGAACCTCTGCAAGAGAGCCTCGTCGAAAAATCGGAGAGCGGTGTCCAGCCTGTTATACCGCCTCACCTGAGGACCAGGACCCCGGCTTCGGGCGTCAACGAGACCGGAAGTTCTTGGACCCGACGACTCTCGACTGATTTCATTCCGTGAACTGTTGGCTCGGAAGTTCTGGGAGAGACCAGAGCACAGACAATTCAGCAGCACTCTTCTGGCAGGACGCTGGGATCAAGCTCACCTCGTCGGGCGGAAGTAATAGCGACACAAGCACGAAAGTGACGCTGTGAGCTGGAAGCTGCACCATCCCTGCGATGGCAGAGATGGGGGGCGAGGCTCACCGAGTTAACGAAGCACATAGCCCGAGCGTTTGGCTCTGGGTGAGCGAATCAGCATCACCTCTTTTAGCTTTTAGTATTAGTGCCGTTTAGTGATCAGCTTGCAGCCTTGGATGCTTCGATTCGCTTGTAGCGTTCTCACAAGTCGAAGCCCTGTGATCACTGTGAACGCGCAGTGACCCAACAAAGTTAAAGGGTGGTTGAAATGTCGTGCCGACAGCTGCGACAGCCAGGCAGCTAACACTGGCACTTGCTCGCAGCACTTTGATTGGCAGACTTGCAGGACGAGTTCAGACTCCTACAGCTACAACTCCAGTGGCTGCCTGGCGAACTTTTGTATCATCATTCTGTGGCATTCCGCGGCTAGAAGCCTTGTCCTCGGCTTGCAATTTCGCTGAGGAGATGAGTCTTCTTCCGCGCCGTGGCCTGGCTTCTTGAAGCTAGCTTTGGTTTCGGCTCAGTCAGTTCGGACTGAGTAAACATATCTGCGACCAGGGGTACTCTGTTCATTTAAACCGACTGCCCAAGTTTGTGGAGGTGGAGCTACCCGGACAAGGCCTCGAACACAAACGCATGTGTATGTATGAAAGTATGTATGTACATTAAATTGTATGTATGCATGTACATATAAATGCGTACGTGTACATGCATGCATATATGCATGCACCCACACATAGATACATACAGACTGTATACATACATTGTTACATAGAGGCAGAGAGAGGGTGACTGATGTCGTGTGAGTCCTACTGCTTCAGTCAGTCCGCCCTATTTCCCTAGTGTGCGAATCCGCACCGGGGGGAAGCGACCGCGACTGCTGACCACTCGGCTGCGCTGAAGATGGACATACATCCTCGTACAATATGCATATATACATACCTGCATGCATGCATACATGCGCACATACAGAAAGACGGTGTGTATGACAGTGTATGCTCATGTACATAGGAGTGACTCCGCGGCCCGGGCAGGGTAGAAGCATTCCAAGCCAACCTTGTGAGCGCGTCTTGCTTAAGGCAATTACTGCTGTATAACCGGCCTCAATGTGAGAGTTTGGTCAGTTTTGGGGAAATCGCAGCAGATAACCGCCGCGAAAGGCGGCCAGGCTTTTCAAGGCCGCGAGCTGAGCAACAAGGACAACGACTACTACTGCTCCCGTTATTGCTGCTATTGCTCGGACTCCTCCTACTACCACCACCATCACTACTGCTGCTACTGCTACTAATACGAACGGGCGAAGGACACGTGAAAGGAAAACGGCAATCCGCGAAGAAGGCCACTTTCACAAAAAGGAGTATTAATGAAGGCTCGCTGATATATATATATATATATATATGTATGTGTGCGTGTGTGTGTATACATATACACATAGACGTACACATATACAATGCATGCGCGGTACATATACATATACATACATGCATGCATCATGTCTGCCATCTAGACTCTCGGGACTGCCATTCGGGAGCTCAACTACGTACATACACACAAACATTTTATATACATATACATATATATATACATATACATACACGCTGGGTCTCGTACATACATACGTACGCGCGTACACATGTACATACACATACACCTACACCTACACGGACCTACACCAAGCGAATCTAGTGTACATGGCTGTACACATATACCTACACGTATGCATGTGCATACATATACGCATGCATGCATGCATGCATACACACACACATACATGCCGTACGCACGCGCACACACACACACCACTCACACACCGCGCATGCAGAAATCCATACATACGTGTGGACCTACCTGTGTAGTTACGTACGTATATGTGTGCCCGTGTACATGTGAAGTGTACTTAAGGGTCTGTATGCGTATGCATATATCTGTATATGGGTACATATATGTGTATATGTTTTTCTGTTTGTTTATCAATCTGCTTATCTATCTAGCGATGCATACTGTGTAGGAATAGGTTTTACTGCAACTAGGCGGGCTCATTGAGAAACACTCACGGCCGGTATGCAACCGATATGCCCAGAAGCCCTGGTTGGCTGCTTCACATCGCGAAGCACTGGCAGGTATCTACTTAATCTACTTGTAAGCACGAGGCGCGGGCTTCTAAATTCTAAATGGTTCGGTCTGACGTTGTTCGGGAGGCAGATATCCACAAGCGACGGTGTTGTGTGACAGAGCTCGCCGCAGCATCCGAGACGCTGGAGGGTCCTTGTTGGCCTTCGGAGCAGAGCTTGTCCGAGCCACAAAGCCGAGCGTACAGCCAAAAGTCCGGACGGCCGAGAGCATCCAAGAAGTTTCTTAAGAGAAGCCCTGTACCACGGTGATCACCAACTCGGAACTGCCAAAGAGCGATGATGCCGAGTCCGGCACTGTTAGACAGATGCCATCAGCGACGCTGTCTGCACGTGCTGCCACCAGATGTTGCCGAGCACCGACAACGTTTGCGGCCACCCTGACACTTAACGGGAAATCAGCACTCCTCATTTCGTCATCAGGAGCGGGTGGCAAGGCGTGGGGTCTGAACACCGCCACGGAAGCTAAGCTACCCTGAGCCGCTTTGCACAGATTTCACCAAACCTCAGCCCCGGTGACCAGGTCCATGAGGCCCATGCGCGATCTCGTTCGACTCGCCAAGGCTGGGATGTCTGCTATGGAAGGAGTTGCAGAGGAAAAGGCTATACTAGTAACTAGTACCAAGATTCTGGTACGATCATGCTTTTCTTTTGCGTTAAACTGCCACCATCTTCGAGCTGGTTCTGTGTCGGAGTGTACATACAGTTCCTGAAGGCAGGCGACCTCCGCCAAGTGAGTCTCTTGCCTGAAAGGAAAGGGGGAGCCACGAGCGAAGTAATTAGAAGGAGATGATGATCGTGCGGCTTGCTCATGAGCACATGCCGTCCACCTGGCTCAGCTACTTATACTCTGTGACTGTCGAGCGAACGCATTGAATCGCAAAGGAGAGATGCTGGCTCGTGCAAGTCCCCGTGAGGCGCTTGCGGTTGCAACTTATTGGCTAGGTGTCGGAGATAGCTACAACGATCGGGTCTCAGCTCATGGGCACTTGTTGCGCGTCTTTGAAGTCTTTTAGGTGGGGCTCTGTCGGGCTTACTCTCCGACGCATCTCCTGCGTTCGCTTCAATTGAATGGAGAAACTCGGGACAGAAATCAAACCTCCAATTGCTAGCCTTGTACCCTCGTCTCGGCAGGTAGCAACCCTCGGCACAGAAGCCTTGCACGCGGCATGTTCAGAGGGGCATCAGGACAGGGAGCCCGAATGCGGGCGAGCAGCATGTCGCCACTTCTACGAACTTGTGCCAGCAAGCCAACAGAGACGTGCGTGTGAATGCTCGAAACGCACTACCTAGCGAAGGAGATTGTAAAGATGCTCTGTGCAGCCAAGACGAAGCTGAGCTGTGACTGCAATGAAGTGTTCGTGCGGACGAGAAGCTGCAGATCCTGAAATATTGTGCCAACTACTTGTTTTGGATATCTGAGGAATGCCAAAGATCAAAATGGCTTGACTCCTCTGCATGTAGCAGCCTTTCGAGGCGATGATGCCGAGACTGGACTTAATGGTTTAATATGGTTTAATGAAGCTTCAGAAGGCTAGCGTGTTGGTTGCTTCTGTTCTTCTGCGGTGTTGCTCCAGTCTTTTGTTTCGGACGTCGTTAAGGCCGTTGCATGTCACGAGGTGTTCCCGCACGCTTGGTGCATTTTGCTTTCTCCCTAGGTGGTGCAGATCCTCTGCAAGGCGAAAGCAGATGTGCATGCAGTGGACGAAGAGGGGTGGACTCCGCTTTATGCTTCTCCGCAGCACCAGGACGAGGAACCCGCCTCTCATGCACACAGGTTTTTTTGGCGCTGGCACGACTGCATCGCCTTCGTAGGTCGTGCAAAATCTTCCGTGTCGGTCCATCTAAGGTTGTTGCATCATTCAGCGGTCAGGTAGACGTGGCACGAAGCCTTTTGCGTGCAAAGTCAGATGCCCTCAGCCTGCACTTGCAAGCAATATGGAAGGGTTTCAACCAGACTGACTAGGCAGGGTCCGGTGCAATGCGTGCATACCCGGCTACCCCAGGTCAAGTTCAAGACCGCCAACGGCACGAGTGTGGCTGCAGCCGCACAGCAGAAAGGCCATCCGAAGCTGATACGTAAGATTGCTTTTTACGTGTCCAGGCAGTGAGGGTGACAGTATGTGACAGTGAGAGTGCAATTCCGCCGAGCCTTCTGGAAGAGCGGGCTTGAGAGGCTTCCGCGATCTGCTGCAGCTCTTGAAGTCCGAGTCGAAAGCTTCATGATGCTCCTTGTGGCAATACGACCAAGTAGACATGAAGTAGGGTTTATATTACCGTTTTGGTGAGTGTAGATAGGCCTCCTTTTGAATATTGGTGAGTGTATATATTGGGTTTTATTATGGGGATACTAGTAATATAAACCATACTCTANAAGTAGGGTTTATATTACCGTTTTGGTGAGTGTAGATAGGCCTCCTTTTGAATATTGGTGAGTGTATATATTGGGTTTTATTATGGGGATACTAGTAATATAAACCATACTCTACATGCTGTCAAAGCATGGGCGCCATTTCGCTTATAGTCCTGCACATGTTTGTGTTGCCAATCACCTGTGAATGGTGCATTTAACACACATCGGTGGCAGAATCCGACGAGGCGAGATGTTGGTTCGTCTCTCTGGGAAGTGACAGAGTGGACTCTGCGTTTTCCTTGCCAACTGCAGCCGTGCGGTCCAGGCCCTGGAAGAGTGTGAACCTCGGAAACCCTACTGGAGCCGGAACGTTCAATCGCCGGCCCTCTCGTCTTAGATAGATGCCGACAGCACAAGATCAAATGCTTACGCTTTAACTTCAGCGCCGGTGAAATCTGCTCTATGCCTCATCACGATGCATCTTGGCGTCAGTTATTGCTCCGTGGTTGACATGGGTGGTTGGATGCGGGTCACATGTGCATTGTACATACAACACGAGCTGTGCATGTGGCTCCTTGTTCACGCAATCGCGCGGAGGTCGAAAAAGGCCGCTCGGGAGGTTTTGGAGTTTGGGAAGTGGCTTCGGCTCATAAACTTCCTCCGGCCGTCCTGGTTTGGTCGAACGAAACCCTCACCGGCAGGGGATGGCATGATTGGACCGAAAAGGATTTGGTCAACAGACATGAGTAGCAGAGGAGAGAGAAGCCCGGCCATCACCCCAGGTTCATGCACTGCTTTCGCCTGCAGTGGAGAGACTCCCAGGCTCAGAAGGGTGCAGCCGTTGCAGATATGCTTGCAAGGCCTCTTCGGCCCAGGCTCTTTAAGATCTGGACCGGATCTCGGGCGTGAGTCAGATATCACCAGATTTCCAGCTTGCTAGGCGCAGAGCCAGGAATATTTGGAGTCCTTACCGAAAGACCTGCGCACCCAGCTGAGATGTTACGTTTTTGAAGAGGGTTCAACATGCCGGTCTGCTTGGCAAAACGGTGGCATGTGATACTGCTAGGTTCATCGCTCGCGGTTTTAGACCCGTGCAGCCGCGAGTCCGCTGAGGCTTCCATGTTTTTCTTTGCTTTCGCTCGTACATCGCGATCGAAAGGGCCTTGCAAGTGCAGGCCGTGCGGCCCTGGGTCGAGGGCCACGCACCAAGGCACGCTGGGTTTCGAAGCGGGCTGCTAGGGATGACATGGACTCGCCTCCTGGGCGTTGACGCGAAACAGTGAGGATTTCGGACCCCAATAGCCTAAGGTCGGAGGCGAACTGCCGCAAACAGGGTAGTGCTGCACTGCCGCCATTCATCGCAGCCATGCTCAATCGAAGCTCTAGACAGGAACAGCCGTCGCATACTGGATTTTGGGGTCATCTGCTCGAAGCAACAACTAGAGTTAATGGACCCGTCTCAAGCACTCTTAGCACTCAGTCTCTTAGTCTAGTCTAAGTTGTTTAAGTTGAGGCTTGCCCAAGCAATCACTGCAGTGGAACCTGGAGAAGAAAATCAGTGCGGCGTCCAGGCCGTGGGAGCGCACGCCAGGGCTTCAAAATCTTCGCAGCGCCGGCGGTCGGGCAGATGGCGCATGCTCGCAAGAAAAGTGTTTAATGCTGCCAGCACACAACAGCCCGCAGAAGAACGCGACATGTTTCCTTCGGCCGCCTGCCGATTCTTTTAACCATGTTGCAACCGTACATTCCCTGGTAAGTTAAGGCACCGATCTAGCCAGAAGTGTGGTTGTTTTCGAGGCTGTCGGATTCTGGTGAGTCATGGACAACCCTCTATGACTTGAACCGTGTGCGTGTGTGTGTGTGTCTGTGCGTGCGGG
>BGNK01006537.1:0-25935 GCA_003297005.1 Symbiodinium sp. clade A Y106 | reverse complement strand
GGTGCGCGGCGCGTTTATTTTTTTGCTGCGGGTGCGCGAGCTCACTCACTCACTCACTCGCTGCCCGCCGCCCGGAGAGCACCAACAGCAAAAAAGCACACACAACAAAAAAAAAAACACGGGTTCCCTCAGGTCTGGTGAGCTCTAGGGTTGGTGCTCGCATACACGGGCTTGATTTGTGTGCCTTCTATAGGGGGGTGCCAGTTTACCGGGTGTTATAGACTTCAACGGCTACTTTGTTCAAACTCGACTATGTGGGGATTGGGTTAAGCTCAAGGATATTAGGGTTCAGGGTTTAGGGTATTGGGCTGTGGGCCTTAAAGCATGAATCCAAACTCTTGTGTAAATCCTCCTACATCTACAAATTCCAAACACAAGAACCATAAAAGGCCCTCTCAAGACGCTGTACAACCCTACGAAAACCGATCAACTCCCGGCAACCCTAAACCCTAAACCTGCAAACCCGATCAACGTGCAAAAATCCAAAATCCTGCAAAACCCTGACGCAACCATCACCTAAACCCTAAATCCTGAATCCTATAAAAACCCCAGCGGCGCTCTGCCATCGCCCCGGGGCGCATGGCTCGCAGCGCTCGGCGCCGGGTGCGCTGACGTTGCCCACTCCGCAAAGCAAGCACCAGGCCTGGCCCAGAAAGGCAGTCCCAGAGAGCCCTTCAAAGGGATCTATAAGGGTTCCTTAAACGGGATCTATAAGGGTTTAGGGTTTAGGGTTTGTACAGGGTACTCAGAGATCCCAATATCCCCTAATTAAGGAATATACCCTAAATCATTAGGGGATTCATATTATGCTTTAAGCTATATTCCTTAATTAAGGGGTATTGGGCTCTCTGGGGTCTTCTTTAAAGGGTGCTATAAGGTAATCGCCTTGAGAGGTTCTATGAGGGTGTAATGAAGGGTTTATGGTTTAGAGTTTGGGGCTTGGGGTTGAGGGTTTTTTTTTAAGTTGGGGTGACGTCCCTTTGTCTGCCTGCCCGCGCGGCTCCCAACCAGGGTTCAGGGTTTTGGCTTTGGGTGTTGCACAGGCTTCCGGGTCTGGGAAGGGTTGGTGAGGGTTCAACGGGTGTACAACGCTTCTCACCAAGACCTTCATGTCTTATAAACCCTGAGAACTAAGGCACAAAGCCTTAAACTAAACCTCAAGCGCCGAGACCCTCAACCCTGAACCGTAAAACTGGCAAAGCACAAACAAACCAACCGAAGAACTTTCAAGCACAACGAAAAACTAAAAAAAAAACATCAAAAGCACAGTATCTATCTATCTATCGATCTATCGATCTATCTGTCTGTCTGGCTGGCTGTCTGTATATCTATGTGTACATATAGGTATGTATATATACATAAAACATAAGTGTTATGTGTATATAAACTATATGTATATCTATATATATTCATGTATATATTCATGTATATATACACACATATTCATATTCCAACTCACAACATATGCTGCCTGTGTTGTCGCACCGACCTGGTCGCTAGCGCGCCCAGACGGACAATCCTTGGCTGCTTCCGGTCCGCTTCTCATGGAAGGGCTTCTGTACTTTGGCCTTTCCCCTCTTCCCAGACCCCCGGGAGGATCCCAAAAAGTAGATCCCTTAAGGGGGTTCCTATAAAGTACCCTTTAGTAGCTAGGCTCCCAAATTAGGGGATCTACTTTTTAGATCATCCCGGGGGTCTGGGTTATGAAGCTCTTTCGGGTTTCTCTCAGCCTACATCTCCGGCTTAAGCCTTCAAGGCCGGCCACTGCAAATCAGCACAAAAAATTCACAGCAAGTCAAAAACTCCACAAAAAAACGAAGAGCCTGTTTCATACAGACTAGCACCCGCAAGCACCATAAAGACCTTCCAAAACCACTTAATTCAGGACTATACCTTACATCATATTAGGGATCCTACCATAATTTAAGGTATATTCCTTAATTAAGGGGTTTTGGAAGGTCTGGGCATAAAGACCCTCAGGAAGTCCCCATAGAGACCCCACAGGAAGCCCTTGATGAGCGGGAGCCCAGAGAAAACCCAAACCCCAAGAACCCATGTAGAACCCTTACATTACCCATATGGGAGTTTCCGAAAATAGGGGACCCTAATATAGTACCCTAAATAGTAGGATTCTTATTATAAGGACCCCCAAATAATGTATCCCTAATTCTCGGAAACTCCCATATACTACCCTGAAAGGACAACGAAATCCTTCCATGCAGGCCGAATAGCGGTGCAGCGAGTGGCCCGGGAAGCCGCCGACCAGCGACCTGACTGTGAGGTTTAGGGTTTAGGATTTAGGGTTTAGGGTTTAGGAGTTTGGGCTTGGTGTTGTGTGTCTTGAAGGGTTTATTGGTTTAGGGTTTGAAAGTTTAGATTTTGGGTCTAGTCTAGCAAGGTTCATTAGGGTTCAGGGTGTAGGATGTTGGGTGTTTATTTGGGATTAGGGCTTTTTTCTCGTTCATCAGGGTTCGTCAGGGTTCATTAGGGCTCAGTTTGGGGTGTAAGGGTTTTGGGTGTGTTTTGTGCTTGCTCCGGAGGGGGAGGGTTCCCGTCACAGACACTGCACGCTTCCTCATAAAAAGGACAAATATAGTTTGTAAGGCTTTCGGTTTAGGGCTTAAGGTCTCGGGTTCAGGGTTTAGGGACCCTTCAGCCCCTCTGTATTCGGATTCCGGGTTGAGGGTTGAGGCTTCAGGGTTTAGGGTGCCGGGTGCAGGGTTCAGGGTTTAGGGTTCCAAGGGTTCGGCAAGTCGCAGGACTTGCTGTGAAAAGCTGTCTCTGCATGTGTGCCCTTTCATCCAAACCGGTCCGTTCGCGCTACTGCTTGGTCATGCTGAAGCATGCCATGCTTGTGATGCATGGGCTCGCGCAGACTATTTCCAAAGTGGTGACCTGGTGCTCGTACAATTCTCGCGGAGTGTACGACACGAGGAGATCGTTGGTAAGTGCCTCCAATGGTCTACAGTCATCTCCATGGTCAGGTCGTCTTCTCTGCTTCCTGTTCTTGGCGCCGCCGGTGCAGCTGGCGTAGCTTTGGCGAGCTGCTGAAACAAGCATGACACTAGCGACGTGCAGTTGGGGTTTACACGCTAAACCCGAAATCGCCGACCACAAACTCTAGGCCGTCTAGGCCTCTCAGAATCAAATTCCAAGCTCGCTTTGAGGAGATCCCTTCTAAAGAGGAGAAGAACTCCGGGGCCTTGGGTTCCAAGGTTTAGGGCTTTCTATTTGCGAAAGTGCAAGAACTTGATTCACTTAACGCCAAAACTCTGCACTGCAAACCTCAAGACCCTACAAGGAAGCCCTAAACCCTAAGTACATCCTCAACAAGCAACTGCCGACAGGAAGCCCAAGCCTAAACCTTCAACCAAAACCCCTAAACCCCAAAAGGGCTCAGGGTTTAGGGTTTTGCATTTAGGGGTTAAGGTTTAAAGACCCACCTGGTGCACAGGCATCACACTCTCCTGCTCCGTCGGCATCAGTGAAACGGCCCGCGCCGCAATCGCTGCAGGCCTTTGGCTTCTTGACGATATGCGGTTTAGGGTTTAGGATCTAGGGTTTAGGATTTAGGATTGAGGGTTTAGGGTTTAGGATTTAGGGTTGGGGTTTCGGGGCTTGGGGGTTTGGGGTGGTTTGACTTCTTTGGGGTTTGGGGTCGAGCGCTTGGAGCCCAGGGCTCAGGCCCTAATGTAGGAACCTGATTAAGAAACCGTGGGCCTTTATTGGGGCTATAAGGGTTCCTTTAAAGGGTACTATAAGGGTACTATGAGGGATTAAGGAACCTTGGGCCTTTATTAGGGTTCCTTGAATGAATCCTACTATTTTGGGGTTATAGGCCCAGGGTTTCTTAATCGGGTTTCTATATTAAACCCGAAAAGGCTTGCGGTTTCGGGCTGCTGGCACACGGTTTGCCGAGCTTAGCGTCTCCCTAAAGGCATCCTTCAAGGGGTCCTTGAAGGAGTCCTTTTAAGGGGTCCTTCAAGAGGGCCTTTAAGGGTTCCTTTACGGGTCTCCCTTAAAGCATCCTTTACGGGAACCCCTTCAAGGAAACCCCAGACTGCCTAAACCCTCAACCCTAAACCCTAAACTCCCAAACTTCCTAAACCCTTAACGGAACCCTCAAGGGAACCCTAAATTAAGCTCTACCCCGTAAATAACCCTAAACCCCTTTTGCAAACCCTTACAAAACCTTTATAGCAACTCGTAAAATCCATAAACACCCGTAAAGGAAACCTCAAAAAAAGCCTTAGAGAAACCCTTAGAGAGGAAGCCTTAAACGAGAACCCTTAAAGGAACCCTTCAAGGAAACCTGCAAGGACACCCCCAAAACCCCCCCCAATCTAAAAGCACACCAAAATGGGGGGGGGGGTTCCGAAAATAGGGGACCCTATATAATGTAGTACCCTAAATAGTAGGATCCTTATTATAAGGACCCCTATATAATGTAGTACCCTAAATAGTAGGATCCTTATTAAGGACCCCCAAATAAAGGCACCCCTAACTTTCGGAAACTCCCAAATCCCCTTACACGAAGCCTGAAAGGACCACCCCCTTTAAGAGGGCCCCCAAAAAAGCACAGAAGCAACAATTAGGATGGGGATATCCCATACAAACCCCCGGAAAATGAAGCCCAATAAGGTAGGGATATCCCCATAAAATGCTTATGCTTATGTGCTTTTTGGGTCCCTTAGTTGAACGTTCTGTGTTCGCCTGGCCCTCGGAGGTTTGCCCCGGCGTAACACCGAAGCGACCGGCGGGGCAGAGGCGGCAGCTACTGGCCAAAGAGGCCTGTCACATGGGCTCTGGATTTCGGGGGGCTTTGGGGTTTCGTGATTTAGTGATTTAGGGTTGAAGGCCTTGGGGGTTTGGGGATTTAGGGTTTTAGGCTTTAGGGTTTTAGGGTTTACGGGTTTAGGGCGTTGTCGGTTCGGGCCTTGCGGGTTTTCGGGATTTTAGAGGTTCAGGGCTTCAGGGCTTTGAGGTTTAGGGGCTTTGGGGGTTTGGAGCTTCAGGGCTGAGGGTTTAGGGTTTAGGGATTTTAGGGGTTTTCGGGGTTTCAGGGTTCAGGGTTTCGGGCTTTGAGGTTTTAGGGTTCTGAGAAAAGAGCTTCAGGGTTTCAGGGCTTAGGGCTTCGGGTTTAAGATTTGAGGTGTAAGGTATATAGTTCCCTACCCCCCTCCCCCCTACCCCCCTAGGGGTCCCTATGACTGTTGCAGTTCAGGGATAAGGCTTTAGGGTTTTGGGGTTCAGGGTTAAGGTTTAGGTGGTTTAGGGTTCAGCGCTTTGGGTTTCGGATGGTCTAGGGTTTAGGGTTTAGGGTTTGCCTTCAGGGTTTGGCGGTTTAGGGCTTAGGTCTGAAAGGGTTTGGGTGTGGGGGTTTATTAAGGGCTTCAGGGTAGAGGGTGCGAGAGTTTGTTAGAGGTGAAGGCTCAGGCGTTGAAGCTGCTCTTGTCCCTACTACTTCCTCGTGTGTTGGTGTTATGATCATGGTCGTCAGTAAAGATCAGGCTTACTACTCGCCACAATACCGATGCTATAATCCTCCTAAACCCTAAACCTTAAACCCTAAACCCTCGTCATTAGCTCTTTGAATTGCAGGCTCCAGGCTTAGGACGATTATGGTTGAGAGCCGAGGCTTTTGGATTCAAGCGAGTAAAAAAAGCCAGTCGGCACAGCAGGCCTAACAGTCCTAAACCCGTTAGAGCCCCTAGCCCAAAGCTTCCAAAATCCCTTAACTAAGGAATATACCCTAAATCATATTAGGGATCCTACTATAATTTAAGAAGGTATATTCCTTAATTAAGGGATTTTGGAAGGTCAACCCAAATCCGAAAGACCCTATCCCACGCCTCGACAAAGCGCCCGGCGGCACACTCCTCACACGTGGCGCTGGCATTGCTGGGCGCATGGCCTTGGCGAACTGAACCAAGGAACTCGGTAATTCAAATCATGTCGGGGTTTACACCGTCTCGTTTACTTGGTTTTTTTGAGAAAGTTTTTATGTAGTCGTACAGCACCTGATCAGGGTTGAAGGTTGAATTTCTAGTGTAGGGGGTTCGGGAGTGGAGCGGCCTTGAACAAGACCATGCACTATCATTATTCGTCAGATTGCGGAGGATATTGGAGCAAACCGAAATCCTACACCCTCGAAATCCTACACCCTGAATCCTTCAGATTCTGAGAGTATGACGCCCAGGGGTGCAATCGCTGCAGCTGGTAGCGCCCGCACTGCTGGAGCGGCCTGCTGCACGTGGGTCTTCGAGCTTATGAAAGGCACTACAGGTACGTACAGAGACCCCAACAGTCCAAAGGAGATTTGGGAGATAGTTTAGTATTATCATATAGTGACTAGCTATAATAATAACCCTGTCAGGGATGCGACTACAAACTGCTGCGATTCCTAGACTTGACCAGTGACTAGTGTCTTCCTTAGAGCTGAAGGATTTGGTCTTCAAGGCTTCACATGCCATGTGTACTGCTTTTGCTGGCGGATGGAAGGCATTGAAGTAGCTCTCCACACACCTGAGCCCTAAACCCTAAGCCCTAAACCCTAAGCTCTAAACCCTAAGCCCTAAACCCGAAGCCCGAAGCTGTCTGGGCCTACACCGCAATCCTCACAGACATCCATGGAGTTCGCACCCACCCTTGGTACCGACACTGCGTCGGAGTGGAAGGCGCTCAGGGTTTAGGGTTTAGGATTTAGGGTTTAGGGCTTAGGGTTTAGGGTTTTAGAAACAACTGAGGATTCAAAGAAGCAGGGGCTGTTTGTATTGAGGGTTCTATAAGGGCTTCTACAAAATGGGTTCTCTACGGGATTCTACGAGGTGCCAGGGCTTGGAGTCTTGGGGTTTAGGGTTTAGGGTTTGGGGTCTTGGGTTAGTCTTCGGAGGGTGGATCGGCCTTACGTAATGCGTTTTCAAAGAAACCGGCGGAAACAATAGTTGTTCAACCCGGTTCCCCTAAGGGCCCAAGTGCTGTAACAAGAGGGGTTTAGGAGCCAAAACCCACTCAGAACTGCGTAGTTCAGCGTACCCTTGCACAACTCAGGGTGTATAGTAACCAAGAATTAAAACAACGGTTCCCAAGTACCCCTAGTTTTGGGGATCAAGAAGCCCACCACTGAGACCCTTGACCCTCACCACACCCTCCCGATAGCCGCCAAGACCCCATCTTTTACCATAAAATCCTTGTAAAGCCTGCCTAGAACCTTCAGAATCCCTAGGGTTTAGGGTTTAGGGTTTAGGGCTCACAACCCTAACCCCAAGGCATAAACCATGCACCCGACATGAGACCTGGGTTTTCAGCACTTGGGGCTGTCGGGAGAGCTCGGTCTCCGACTGAGTGGAGGAGCGCCCAGCGTCGCAGAGGGAACAGGCCTCGTAGCTGCTTAGGGCTTGAAGAACCCGATTATCGGGCTCCTTTAAGGTTCCTGTAAGGGTAGTTTAAGGTTCCCTTTCAGGGTTTTTAAGGGTAGTGTAGGGCTCTGTTAAGGTCTTAAGGGTAGTGCAGGGCGATCCTTTAAGGGTAGAAAAAGGTTCCCTTTAAGGGATCCTTCAAGGGTAGTATAGGGTTCCCCTTAAGGTAGACTAGGGCTTAAGGGTTTTAGGGCTTTAGGGTTTAAGGGTTTGAGGGTTGAGTTTAGGGCTCAGGGTGAAGGGTTTAGGCTTCCCCGAACCTCGAAACTTCCAGCTGCCGAACAGTCTACGCAACGTGAAACCCCAAGTCCATGAATTCCTCAGGACCCCAGAACCCTCACCATCGTAGAACCGTAAACACATGCAGCACCTACACACGAAACCCAAAACCCTTTAACCAAAAACCTCACTAGACCCCGAACCCTAAAACCTATAAACCCGAAAACATTCAAACAAAAACCCAAATCCTATAAACCCCATAAACCCTAAGACCCCGAACCCTATAAACCCCCTTGAAGATTTACGTCCGAGGAGTGGACGCTCGCTCCCTCTTCGTCGCTGAATCTTCCGGGGACCTTTCCACTCTGCTTTTCTCTTGCGCCAGGTCTGGTCGATTGGTTGCTTGTTACTGCGCAGCAACATGTCGCTGCTCGTGCTGTGCTTGGCCGGTATTTGCTTGCTTTGTTCAAACTGGAATCTCAGGGTTTAGGGTTTAGGGGTTTAGGGGTTTAGGGTCTGGGGTTTAGGGTTTAGGGTTTAGGGTTTTTTTTTAGGGTTTAGGGGTTTAGGGTCTGGGGTTTAGGGTTTAGGGTCTACTTGGAGGTTCATGGGTAGTCATAAGTGGGGTTATAAGTAAGGTAACCATAGTTAAAACCCATATTAAGGGATTTTATAGCTCCACTTCTAACTACCCATGAACGTCCAAGTAGGGTTTAGGGTTTAGGGCTCCGGACAAGGGTTGTTCTCTAAATTGAGGTCCCCTTGTAGGAACCCAGAAACAGGCAGTACCCAAAAGGACTCTAAAACGGATTCTAATTTGAGAGCTACCCTTGTGACTCAATAAAGCACCCCTTAAGCGTTGATGCTTAGGATTTAGTCTAGGGTTTAAGGTTTAGGGTTCATGGTTTCGGGTGTGGTGTTTAGGGTTTAGTGTCTAGGGTTTGGGGTTGAGGGCTTAGGGTTTAGGGTTACGGGCTTTCCGGAAAGTCCGAAATTCTTGAGGCTTGCGGCACACTGGTTGCACGTCTCTTCGCCCGTGGCCCCTTCGGCGGTGCCTGCACCTGGCTTGCATGCAGATTGGGAGGAGGGGAGTGTGCATTCACAGTGCAGGATTCTGCAAGGCTTGTTCGCCATGAGTGCGTCTGTTTTGAAACCCTAACAACCTAAAACCCTAAAAACCTAAAACCCTAAACCCTGAAAACCTAAAAACCTAAAACCCTAAACCTTAAAAACCCTAAAACCCTAAACCCTAAACCCTAAAAAACCTAAAACCCTAAACCCTGGTCTTTCACAATGCCAGGATTTGGTTGCATTACCCAGACCCCCGGGAGGATCTAGAAAGTAGATCCCCTAATTTGGGGCCCTATACTACTAAGGGTACTTTATAGGAACCCCCATTAAGGGCCCATTAAGGGACCTACCCCTAAACCCTAAACCCTAAAACCCTAAACCCCTAGCCCCTAAACCCTAAACCCTAAAACCCTAAACCCCTAAACCCTAAACCCCCATTAAGGGATCTACTTTTTGGATCCTCCCTTAAGGGGTCTGGGTAGAAGGGTACTATAGCGGCCCAGGGTTCAGAATTTCGGCTCAAGGGCTCAGAGTTTTAAGGTTCAGGGCTCCTTTAAAGGGATCTATAAGGGTCCTTTTAAAGGGGATCTACAAGGGTTTAGGTTTAGGGTTCCTTTAAAGGGATCTACAAGGGTTTAGGGTTAGGGTTCAGTTTTAGGGTTAAGGGGTCTAGGGCTTTAGGGTTTAGGGGGTTTAGGGTTTGGGGTTCCGGGTTTAGGATTTAGAGCAACCTTCCTCGAAGTGTAGAACAGATCCTGAATAAGGAAGCCGATATGTCTTCGAGGATGTTGAAATCTCTGAAGAATCCGCGCTGTTGGATGGATTGGAGGCTCCGCTGAGGGAGTCGGGCAGCCAGCGACGAGCGCTACCTAAACCGCGTTACTCCCGGAAAAACCTTTTTTGGTCGTATAACACCCGTATAAAGCCCGATCAGACCCGTAAAAATCCACTGAAACCAACACAAAAAAGCAAAGGCACCCTACTGTTGATGGACAAAATCCTGCATTACCCATTATAAGGAATATACCATAATTCCCATAGTTTAGGGTCCTTAAGGTCATGCAGGATTTAAATTTTGTCCATCAACCGTAGCGTCCTGCAACATATCCTGCAATCACCTTCTTCACCAACATCAATATCCTGTAACCCTCCTCGAAACCCCCTTAAAAGGGACCGTATAAGGCCCCATAACAACAGGCCCCCGCTGTCTCTATCTATCTCTCTCTATCTATCTATGCACATCTCTCTCTCTCTACTCTGTGTATATATATATATATATAGAGATATTCGCACATACGTATAGATTATAGATGCAAGAATACATATGTATCTATACACTGAGCCTAGATGCTAAAGGCCCCAAGGCAACTTCCCGAAGCCCCACAGAACCCTAGACCCTAAACCCCTATACCAACAACAATCAACTCCGGGGCACGTGCAAACACCCAAATAGACACCAAAAAACATATCATATACACAAGGATAAGAAGAAAGCCCTAAACTACTAAGTCTAAAAGCCTAAACCCTAAACCCTGAAACCCCAGAACACTGAACCCTAAGCCCTACGTTGAAACTCTCTCGGACCAAGGCACGGCCAGTGGAACAGTTTCGGCAGGTTTCGAAGCTGGTGGCCTGGTAGTCTCGGATGGTGGAGGGGGCTTTAAATTTACAGGTTCCGAGAAGGGTTTGGGTTCAGGAGTTTCAATTTTTAAAGGTTCCTAGAAGGGCTTGACAAAAGGGGTTTCGCAGTTCAATTATAAAGGCCTCTATAGGGCTTCGGCAAGGAAAGTGGGGTTTGAGCAATGAAGGCTTGCAGGTTGAGGGCCGAACTATGAGGAAAAAAACCCTAATGTGGGAACCTGACTAAGAAACCCTGGTCCTATAACCCCAAAATAGTAGGATTCATATAAGGCGCCCTAAGAATGGCCCAAGGTTTCTTCATCAGGTTCCTACATTAAACCCTAAACCCTAAACCCTAAACATTCTTCGGATGGAGGGCTTTTGGACCTCACCCCAGGGCGCAGGAAACCTACCTTTTCAAGGAGGACCCCGCATACAAATTCTGCGCAAGAGCCTAAACCCTAGGACCTTATAGGGCCTCACCAAGCCCCTTTAAAGGGATCTATAAGGGTACCTTTAAGGGGTTCCTTTAAGGGATCTATAGGGTAAGGTATGGCTTTTTACTACTGTTGATGGACAAAATCCTGCATGACCTTAAGGACTCTAAACTATGGGAATTATGGTATATTCCTTATAATGGGTAATGCAGGATTTTGTCCATCAACAGTAGGACCGTGTAGGGCCTCACCAAGCCCTCATAAGACCCTTTCAACTCCAAACAACACCCCCCAAAATGAAGCTGCTTTAAACTACACGTCTGAATGCCCTGAGCCCTAAGCAGAAGCTGGGCTTCGGGCACTTGTGGCGCTGCTCCAGCGTCCCATGGGACATGGCCAACACTCTTCCGAGCCTGGAACGCCCAGAGACTCCAACATACAGCACTTAAGGAATACAGGATCCCTCTATAAGTTAAAGTATGTGCATGTATAGATACATACATATATCATATATATATATATGTACACAAACAGATGTTATGTTCGCTTCAGAGTCCCACTGTGCTTTAACGTGTAATATGTCCCGTAATGATGGAGATGTGGAGCCCGAGGGCAGCAAACAAAACCCAGCAAAGCGCCAGGACTAGTAGACACACTACGAAGTCCTTGCAAAAATGAGTCTAGACCCTTGTAAAACTCTCTAGAACTTGCTTGAAAATCGACTAAGCCCTATAGAACCTCGCAGAAGCTTATAACGCCAAAAAAGCCCTCAAACATCCCTCATGAAACCCATAAATCCCCCAAGGCCCTTGCCAAGGCCCTCCTAAACCCTAAACCTTCCCAAAGGATCCATGTACCCAAATAGTATATACTTTGGCCCCAAAGTACCAATATAGAGACTACCTTAAGGCTTAAGTATATACTGTTTGGGTACATGGATCCTTTGGGCTTGAGCCCTAAACCAAGCAAAACTGAGACTCGGCGGTGCCTTCTTCCGCCCACGTCCCGGCGTCGCAAGCAAAGCAGCTCAAAGCCCCAGGCCTTCCAAGCAGCAGAAAAAAGGAGTTCGGGTTAATTGGGGTTTAGGGTTTTGGGCTCTGGGCTTAGGATTCAGGGTTTAAGGTCACTTAAACCCTAAACCATGAACCTGAGCTCCTGTTGTTGTGATGGGTGCTTTTTGGGGTTTTTGGGAAGTGCTGAAGCCCCAGAAGCCTTAATCCCGAAGGCCCTGAAGCTCTATCAGCCCTTGAAGCCGCCTTTACATGTCGTCATGAAACATTAACTTTTCTCAAAGTGTAAGAAGAAGGGCCTTTGAAAGGATTTTATGAGAGTTGACTGGGCATTGGGGAACATTAACTTCTAAAATTGGAGGAAAAATGCTCCCTTCACAACCCTTCTGAAAACCGAGAAATTCCTCACAAAACCCGAACAAGATCCAACAAATTTAAATGGAACCGCTGCTTAAAGTCTGCAATACCAAATATCCTACTAGTACCCCGGTAGACACCCCCTGGAGACCCTTCCTTACCCTGAAAGGAACCCTTAAGAGGAATCCTTCGAGGAACTCTAGGTCTTAATGTGTAGAACACGGCTTGGGGGTTATATATTGGTAATCATGTTGGCTGCTACATTACCCTGAACCCTGAAAACCCGAAGCCCTTCAGATATTACCTCACATAATGACCCTAAACCCTAAACCCTAAACCGGTACTTATCTGGTCATGGACAAGTCGCTCGCTACTTCGGCCCGCAGCGCAGGCGCTGCAGCCCTGATGTGGAAGGGCCATGAAGGGTCTCGACGCTTGGGGGCTTTGGGGCTTAGGGGTCTAGGGTTTAGGGTTTAGGGGTTAGGGGTTTAGGGGTTTAGGGTTTAGGGTTTAATAATTTTGGGTTTAGGGCTTGGGGGTTTAGAGTTTGGGGATTTAATTAGGGTTTGGGGGTGTAGGGTTGAGGGTTGTGGGTCCAGGGGGTTTCAGATGAACCTGCCAGAAATTCTGCTCAAGCATCGTGATTCGAGAAACAATGACAATCTTACAACATGTGCGTGCCCGAGAAACATAAACCCGAGGTCGGACCCTCAATCCCCGACTCAACCTAAGAGCGGCATGTATAATTAGACTAGGCATTGCGGGGTTTGGGATCATGACGAAAGTAAGAGAAGCCTAAGAAGTAGCATTTCTAATTCTTCAGGCCCCCCGATCCGTCATCCGAAGAGTGAGCAGCGAGCGAAAGAGCTCGCAGCGCGGCGGCACCTCCTCAACGATGTTCTGCCCAGCCTGGCATGTCGACGAAGCGAGTTTGAAAGACATGTACCGCAGACACGTAGGATTTAGGGTTCAGGATTCAGGGTTTAGGGTGGACAACTGATTAGCAAACTATGGTCCTTGAAAGAGGTCATCCTAGGGATCTTCATACCAAGGTGCTTAAAGAAAGGACTTTTCAAATCAGATGTTTACAATATAATATTGTCCATATCCGTGCAATGGCCATCATCACTAAATCATTGCAGCAGCATTCATGCTCCATGTAGAATGATGGGCATCGCAACACGAAGCCGAAAGAGAACCCTTCAGCTTTAGTCTAAACCCTAAACCCCTAACCCTAAAGCCCGTAACCTGAAATTCCAAAAACCTTGGACTCTGCACCATTAGACCCAAAAAAACCCACGTCATTTTCGAATCGTCCCTTAATCGAGTGCTGAGGTTTAGGGTTTGGGGCTTAGGGAAAAAAACCTTTGCTATGATTACAAACACGGGACCCCAAGGAACAGCATGCTTAATGATTCATGTTTCCCGGGGGCTCCATCCCGGAGTCCTAAGCGCCTACTATAGGGGCCTGAATCATCACCTATACTACTTTGGGGGTTCCTTATTATCACAGTATACTGGGCCCCAAAACCCTGTTCTAATTATTTAGGCCCCTACAGTAAACCATAAAACTGAGGTTCATAGGCATGGAGTTCAAGGCTTTGTCAGAGTTCTAGCGACTCAGGGCTTTGGATCCTGCAGCCTCTAATCGGGCCCCAAAAAAGCACATAAGCAAAAATTAGGATAGGGATATCCTATACAAACCCCATATAATGAAGCCCAATAAGGTAGGGATGTCCCTTTAAAATGCTTATGCTTATGAGCTTTTTGGGTCCCTAATTTAACAGCCCAAGCCGTAGACGTGGCTTCCGGGTTGAGGGTTTAAGGTTGAGGGTTTAGGATGCGGAATCCAGGGTTGACGGTTCAAGGGTTTCCTGGATCCTAAAGAACGTACCTTTTTAAGGCTCCTTGTTATGATTTCCTTGTAGAAGTCCTTAAACATGTAGGTTATTCGGGGTTAGGGTAGGGTTTGGGATTTGAGTGTGGTTGTGCCGCTTGCTCCTTCGCCCCTCACCTTCCTCGAAAGCAGCCATTCCTCATGTGCTGGGGACCCAAAGTTTGCAACCTTGGGTTTTGGAACACAAACCCGCAAGAAAACGTCTCATCGTCAGTCATCGGACTGCAAGAACAGGCTCTCTCTATCTGCTTCGGAGCATTTGGGCTCCTGTCTCAGTCCCCAAGATCTCGCAAGCACTGGCGTGAGGGCACTCACTGCGCCATTGGTGGTGCCAGCAAGAGCAAACACGACGTGCGGGATCATTAGATGGTCGCCATACCAAGGCCAGCAAAACCAACACTCGTGGATTCTTTCTGCCGCGAAGCGATGAAGTACGGGCCTTCTATCACCCTGGCACTGAAATCGTCCACAATGCTACCGAAAACTGACAGTCTTTCCTGCACGTGTAAGCCGCCACGGTCGTTGTCTTCCTGCATCTCTTGAACTTGCCACTTTAGCCGCCTTGTCTCTGTTTCCATCTGCTGCACCACTGCAGACGTTCGTTCATGCTGGTTCCTTAGCAGTCGCATCTCACCTGTGTTCTCCAACTCATTTCATTTCCTAAATATGATTCTAGTATAGTCGATGGCCGGAAGCAAAGACTTTGATTTCTCATAAGGTGCTGAAGGAGTCGTATAGGTAACGACCTCCAATCTCTAGTTGGCATAGCTTAAGGTATTTGGTTACGAACTGAAGGAACCAAAAATTCCCCGAAAATCCGCTCGACCTCCCAAAAGACCAACTCCTTCTTGAAAGAAGCAACCTGGCCTGGAACCCATTATTGTCAAAAAGTCCTGAACGATGCTTAGACAGAACCCTGCACAAACAATGCCTTGACGAAAACAGCAACATCTGAGCAAAAAACACGAAGGGCGTTAAACACATCAACCTTACAACCTAAGCCAAACCCTAACCGACTCTGAAACCTAAACCCTAAAGCGCCCTAGAGACCCTACAGAAAACCTCTATAAAGCTTAAGGGCGTCCTACAAGGACCCCCTATAAACCCTAACCGCAGGCCTCAATGCGTTCTAAAGCCCCAAACCTGTAAAGGAACCCTAAAGGGCCTAAACCCTAAACTAAATACCCAAAAAACCCGAGAACAAACCCAAGAACTAGCTGCTGTAAAATATAAACACCAATAAATTCCCATTGTATCCTATACCCAAGCTCGCCTTGCTCCCAAAGCGCCCAGCCGGGCATAGCTCGCAGCTTGCGAGTCCCGAGGCGTTGCCGTAGCGGCCCAGGGCACAGGGAAGACCTCGAAGAAGAGAGAGTACCCTTAAAGGGCTAAGGGCTTTAGGATGAAAGGCTTAGGGTTTGGGGTTCTTTAGGGAACAAAAAAGCGGCCCCTTAACGTGCGTTTTCAATGATGACGACACTAACATTTGGCGCCAACCCCTGACTCTGCAACACAGCAGCGCAGGCTGGAGGGTTTAGGGTTTAGGGTTTAGGGTTCAGGGAAGGGAGTTCGGGAGTTGTTCCGGGTTTGGGATTAAGGACTTTAGGTAAATTTGAGGGCCGGTGGTTTGTACATCTTTGCACTTGGACCATTATATAAACCCGTAGGATTGTGGGGCCTTATGGTTTAAACTTCCGATTTAAGATGGTTTAAACTTCCGATTTAAGGGCTCACGTTCGGGACCTTCGGCGAGGTGTGCACAACACGGAGAAACCTGAGAACCTGTTCGCTGAGCACTAAGCCGTGAAGACACTGAGGGCTTTGGATTTAGGGTTTAGGATTTACCTTAACCTACCAAAACCTACTTTTTGTAGGTTCTTATTATACACCCTAATATTGAATTTATAGGGACCCTACAAAAAAGTAGGTTCGGCTTAGGGTTTAAGGCTTTGGGATCAGGGCCTAGGGTTGCAATCCTGCTTCCTATCCCCTTGCTGCCCACTGAACACGGGGGCTGCCAACCTCGGGGGCTTTAAGGGTTTAGGGATATAGGCTATAGGGTATAAGGGTTCCTTTAAAGGGATCCTTCAAGGGTTCATAGTGACGGTTCCTTTAAAGGGATCTACAAGGTTTAGTCAACGGTTGAAACCATGGGCTCCTAGCATGGGCCCTTAACGGATCCTTATATACCTACTACATACCCTATATAGACTCTTCAGGGTCCCTAGAACTCCCTCAAACAGGCCTAAGGGTCCATATTACGGGCCCATACTTCTAACCTTGGAGACACTGTACAAAAAGGCCAAAAGCTAGGGGCCTAAGGACCCAAACGGGAAGGGTTTAGGGTTTGGGGCTGAGGGTTTGTATCATGCTTTCTAAGGAATCCTACACGCTACAATCTAAACAAGCCCCTCAATACAAAACGTTTACTCAAAACACTGCCCCAAAACCACGGAACCCACAGCAAAACCAGAAAACATAAGATCCGCACTATCAGCACCTAGACCGTAGACCCCAAAACCCTAATTCTGGTAACCCCCTCAAAGCACGATTCTTCTCCGGCTCTTTTGTCATGTCGCCCAATTTCGCTCTGTGCGTTGCAGCACTGGGCCGAAATCGCTACTTAAAGGGCCAGGGGACTTCGTAAGTAAGATTACAAGTAGGGTTATCATTAGGATACCTCACTTAGGAGACTTTAGATCCCACTTAAAGGGTCAAGGGACTTAGTAAGAAAGGTTATAAGTAGGGTTATAATTAGGATACCCCACTTAGTTGACTTCAAGCCCCAGTATAACCCTACTAAGCCCCATGAGCCCTTAAGTATCGGCCCTCGGCTAGATGGGGGGAAGGCCCTAGTTCCGAAAGCTGAGTCCTGTAGATGTCAGACCCAGAGCTGTTCCGACTTCCGGGTTGATGTAAACTCGGGGTTTTTTGTTTGAACCCTAAACTCTCAGCCCTAAACCCTACACCATAAACCCTGAACCCTAAACCCCTAAACCCTAAACCCTAAACCCCTAAACCCTAAACCCTAAACCCTAAACCCTAAACCCTAAACTCTGAAGCTGAGCCTTAGAAGTTCTCGGATCACAGCTCTTTCAGCTTCGCCAGGCGCTGCTGATTCCGAGGCCCGATGCGACGCACCGTGGCTTCCCTCAGGTTTAGGGTTTAGGGTTTACGGTTTAGGGTTTAGGGTTTAGGGTTTAGAGACAGCCGAGAGGGGCGGCGTCGATTGCAAAAGGCTCGGTACTGCCCCCACTCTGTAACAGTTGGACAATGCTTCTTCTATGATTCTACATAGCCCTGAATATGACCCCGAATATAGACTGTTACAGGGTGGGGGCGTTAAGGACATGCCCTTTTCCAGGGTTTATGCAGTTGCAGATGCTTCTTCTGGCTTTGTGAGGTTTGATGAGGCTCATAAACTCTAAACCCTAAACCCTAAACCCTAGACCCTAAACCCTAAACCCTAAACCCTAACCAAACGGCTGTCTACAGATTCAGGGGATTTGGGAGTTGAGGGTTGATCAAAATTACGGGCCCTTTTGGGGTCTGTATTATAGTATAGTCCTTATAGTCTAGGGGGGCAAAAGGGGCCCATAATTTTGATCAACCCCCAGTTGAGGGTTTGGGGTTTGGGGTGTGGGAGTCGGGCTTAGGGGCCCTTGGGAGTTTAGGATTTCAGGGCTTTAGGGTTTAGGGTTTAGGGTTTGGGGTTTAGGATTTCAGGGCTTTAGGGTTTAGGGTTTAGGGTTAGGGTTTAGGATTTCAGGGCTTTAGGGTTTAGGGTTTAGGGTTTGGGGTTTAGGATTTCAGGGCTTTAGGGTTTAGGGTTTAGGGTTTGGGGCTTAGGATTTCAGGGCTTTAGGGTTTAGGGTTTGGGGTTTGGGGTTTAGGCTTTAGGGTTTAGGGTCTCGGGTTTAGGGTTTAGGGTTTAGGGTTTTGGTGTAGAAGCCCGAACAACTGGATCAGGCTAGACTTTTGATAATTCTGGATAACCCTGAGGAAAATCAAACATCGTCAGGTAGCCCAAACCCAGAACCCTCAACCTCAAACCCCAAACCTTAAATCCAAAATCCCAAACTTTAGACCCTAAGCCCTAAATCCCAAACCATTGACCTGAAACCGAAAACCCTAAAACCCAAAGCCCTACACCGCAAACCCTAAACCCCAAACCCTAAACCTTTGACCCCCACAAACGCTGCACAGGAGCTGCTCCTGACTGGTCATCTCATGCCTGATCGGGTGGCTTGGGGTCCAGAGCTGCGGCTGATTGTCTTTTACTGTGGAGTTTGGAGTGTAGGGTGTAGAGTTTAGGGTTTAGGATTTAAGAGTAAGCTTTAAGGATCTTGTTTCATCGCGCGGGCTTAATGGGTTTGTAGTTTGGCTTCCATGAAGGCTTCAGAGAGTCTTAGTCCCAGAGGCAAGGTCCCTCATCAAAGACTCCTCCTGCTGTACTTTCCAAGGCATATCTAAACCTCAAACCCGAACCCCAAACCCAACTCCCAAAACCCTAAACCCTAAACCCTGGTGGTTTGGGCTTTGACCCAGCATCCAACCGGAACACCCAACCTGAAAGCTTGAACCTACTGGTTGCTTTTTCCAATTGTCATTGCTACCATTGCTGTCATTGGTGTCATTAATGTTACTATTATTACTCTTGGTGCCATCGTTAATGTGATTATTTGCCGAAATGCGGACTTCTCACTCGTCCGTGAACCGCATCCTAAAGCCCTGAACTCGAAGGCCGAAGCCTGACGCCTGAACCCCAGACCCTAAGGCTTCAATCCCAGTTTCATGTGTACCTGTACGTGTGTGTGTATATATATATATACACACACATATATATATATATATGTATATACATATATAGGGCTCGAATCGCCCCGTTGTGAGGAACATCGTGGCCTCAGTGCCCGAATGCCATGGCCCATATGGGAAGTACGGGCACGCCATGCCGACAAGAACTCCCGACAGTGCGCGAGTTCAGCCAAGACCTCCAGCCCTTTGCCAAGATCCTCAAGAAGTTCTTCGATTTCGAGAAGGATGACTAAGAGAAGGATGCCGACCAGAGGACTCACGACTGCGACATGCTGAAAAGCAAAGCGTCCATGGTCTCTTACAGCTACGGCCTGAAGAGACGCGTCTTGGAGACTGACCGAAATGCCGACTGCAGCTGGTCCACGAAGTCTCGTGTGGCAGAGGCCAGGGGCAAGGCCGAGGTCATTAAATCTTACTACGAGGGCCGCGAAGCCAAGGAGCAAAAGGTCCTGGGCTTGGACCTCTTCTTCCGCTTCCAGAAAGATGAGGCGGGCAAGACGAAGGCGGACATGGTTAAAAGAGATCTTGAAGCTGATGCCGATGGACAGGGACACCAAGTGGGCGGGGAGATGCTGGCCGGCCTGGCCAAGATCCCCGCCAGCCTCGATGGCGAGGTTGAACGCCGTTGGGGTACTGAGGATCTACAAGTCCGAGGCCACTGATTCCTTCGACAACACGTACCGATGGGAGCCGAGTGGAACAAGAGTACCAGTGAGCAACAATGCTGAGCTGATTGCGCCCTGAGTAGTTCGTAGAGAAGAGTGGCTTGAAGCGGGCACAGTGTTGTAACTGTGTGGGATTAACCCTGCAGTTTGCCTCTTCCAATCCCGAGAGGAATAGGCTCAGGGTAGTGTAGCTTTGAATCTCTGCTGCGTGGAGTCTTGATCGAAGTTCGCCTCATCCGACTCTGTGAGGAATATGCTTGAGCAATGAGTCTGTAGTTGCGTTGTCTTAGGCATGTTGTGTATGCATTGCCTACTTCTCATGCATGGCTGCCCCATGTGAGCCTTTGGTCCAATACCAGCGGCATTGGGCCTCTGTGAGGGCTTTTTATCGTGGGGCCAGGCTGAGCACACACATGTGCACGACAAGGTCTAATTTTGCGTGCAGGATCCACCACTCTGTGGAGGGTTTTTCCGGTGCCTTGACTTTACCGTCACCTGGTTTGTCTGGGGCGTATGCGTGCGAGACGGTTTTTGTCCGTGCCGGTTCAATCTCGCTGATACCTGCCTCTCTTACGGCCTGCGCATGGCAGATTGCTGGGCCGGGTTCTGGGCGAATGTCCATCCCGAGCACATACTGCCTGCGCGGCCGTATGTTTTAATTAGTTTTTTGCACCCAAAACGGGCGCGTCCGACCTGTGACACCGTGCCCCAAACGAGCGAACGAGCGATATACATATGTATATATATATACACTTAAAAAAATATTATATATATGTGTGATTGCAGGGGCCGTACATAGTGAGTAGGGTAAGGCCGATTGTTGCAATTGCTTCTTCTCGGGCTCAAGCTATGTCTATGGTAACAATACCATCTGGAGCCCTCAGGAATAGAATTGCAAAATTTTATGCCCTAAGTACACAGAGAAACCGTATATACCCCTGTATTCTTAAAGAAACCAGGTTGCCAGTTCGCGATGCGCCGCATGGAGCCGTCCTCGTTGACAATGACAGGTCCAAGGTGATCCATCTTGACCGGCACCTTTAATGAAACTTTAATGGTTCATTTAAGGGTTCCTTGAAAGGTCCTCGAAGGGTTTATCGAAGGGCTTGTATATTCAGAATTGTGATGTGGGCCCATTGAAGGACTTCTATACGGGCTTTGATGGGAATTGCATGGGCTTACATGGGCTTTACAATTTTGGGCACAGGGTTCAAACCCATCTTGACAACTAGGAGAAATACGATGGTCGCATAAGTCTCCATACTGCTGCACTCAGCTCTAAAGCAGCGATAAGAAGGGCGGTTTGAGGATGTAGGGCTTGGTGTTTGCGGTTTAGGGTTTAGGCCCCAGAACAAGAACCATGGCACTCTCCCGTCACCATCTGAACAGGCAAGGCCATGTTCAGCTAAAGCACGCCACCCACCATGAGCGTGTCGGCAGACGGGTCCTTGCCACGAGATAGTGAGAAGGGTTTAGGGGTTGAGGTTTCTGGATTCAGGAATACACATTGTTTTTCCTAGGGCTTCGCGAACGCTCTGAAGGCATGTATGCGGTTCTAAGTTCTAAGGGCGCTGCACCCTGTCCCCAATAAACCCTAAGTCATTAAACCTGAAACCCTGGATTCTCCAAACCCCTAAACCCGAAAATCTAAAATCCTGTAGCCCTAAGCCAGGTGTGAGGGAGATTGGGGATTCGAATTCTGTAGTATCGGAGGCATGTGCTTTTCTGCACCTGGAGGCCGGGATCTGTTGTGATTTTGGGCTCTTCCAGAAGGGTTTAGGGTTTAGGGTTTGTGGAAGCATGTTTCGTGTTCTGAAGAAAGGGCTTTAGGGCTCTTCGGATGTATTCTCGAATTCTTCCTCAAGGACCAACTGACCATTCGAAGTAGAGGCCCTACACCCTTGTAATAGCCAGATCTTCCGGGCCATCTGGGGTTTAGGGTTTAGGATGTTACAAGTATACGGCATATACCCCGAATACCGGACCAGATCCTAGATGGAGAGTCAGAGGATTCAGTTCTAGATTGCGCAATGGGCATATGTAAGTCGGCCGTACACACCTTCATTAGACTAAACACTCCTAAACAAACCTTCCTCTCAGATACCCTAAACCCTAAACCCTAAACCCCAAAACCCTAAGCCCTAAACCCTAACCCGAAGTAGCAGGATCCTTGCTGCAGGACCCTCCTAAACCCTAAACCCTAAACCCTAAAGCCTCAACCCCCCCACTCCCAATCTAAAGCTCCAAGACTTAGGCTTGAGGGTTCAGGTGCAAACTTTGAGTCAGGATGTACGAACCAAAGACGTAGGTTTAGGGTTTAGCATCTTAGAGTTATGGCAGCTATGGTTTAGGGCTCAAGCACGGCTTAGGATTTAGGGTTTAGGGCCACAGAGCTGGGTTTACTCTAGCGTGGTCGCGCGCGCCTCGTCGATGTCTTCAAGCAAGCCAGCCTGCTCTGGGATTGGGCACGTGGATATTGTATCCCAAAAGCCCACCATCCATAAAACCTTAGACTTAAACCCTAAACCCTAAGGAATTCTGGAACCATCCCTCAATCATAGAGGACTTCTTGCAAAAAGACCCTAAACCCCAAATCCTTAACCCTAAACCCTGAACCCTAACCTTATGGCTCATGGCCTATTTCCCAATCCCAATAAGGAGAGTTGGGCTTCGTGGTTCAGGTTTCGGGCGTCGGGTTTTGTAATTCTGTTGATGGACAAAATCCTGCATTACCCATTATAAGGAATATACCATAATTCCCATAGTTTAGAGTCCTCAAGGTCATGCAGGATTTATATCATCAACCCCAAACCCTAAACCCTAAAACCCTATAGATCCCTTAAAGGAACCCCTTAAAGGTACCCTTATAGATCCTCTACCTTTCAGCAGTATGCCGGGTTTCGTCGATTTTGTCCATCAACCGTTGTTTTAGTGCCGGGCCTTCAAGGCTCCAGGGCTAAGGGTTTCGAGCTTCGGGCTCTGGGCTTTTAAGTAACCAGGGAGAAAAAAGTATAGACTTTTATTTCATAAGGGTTCCTTTAAGAAAAAAAAGTATAGACGTTTATTTCATAAGGGTTCCTTTAAGAAAAAAAAAGTATAGACTTTTATTTCATAAGGGTTCCTTTAAGAAAAAAGTATTAAAGTATGGTACTCCAAAGCCTAGGGCTTAACAAAGACTTAGAGGTTGGCGTAATGTAGGAACTTAAGTTTATTAAGGGTTCCTGGAATCCTGGAAGGGCTAAGGAATCTATAAGGCTTCTGGGCTTAGGGTTGAGGGTTTAGGGGTTAGGTCTTTATGGGCTTAAATGTAGGAATCTGATTAAGAAACCCTGACCTGATAACCCCAAAATAGTAGGATTCCTATAAGGAACCCTACTAGAGGCCCAAGGTTTCTTAATCAGGTTCCTACATTAGGACTGAAACCAGAGCTTCATGACCCTTAAAGAATTGGAAGAATAAGGCAACAACTAGATTACGAACACTAAACCAAACCCTACACCTCAAGCCAAGCGCCAAATCTGGACCCCAAACCCCCCCTACAGTCGCCTCTAGTACCCATTCAGAAACCTTTAACAGCAACGCGAAAGGATCCCGAAACCCCAAACCCTCCGTAACCTGTGCCAAGGAGGCGCCGCTCAGCGCGAGCAGCGCCAGCACCCGCCCTGCGGCCCCCATGGCGCCGGAGAGAAGAAGCGTCTTTTTGGAGGCGGGGGGCTTAGGGTTGAGAGTTCAGTGGTCATTGTTTGGTTTTTTTTAAGTGCAATGGGGGTTTGGGTTTAGGGCTGCGGAATTTCGGGAAGCTTAGGAGTGTCAAGGTTTAGGTTCAGGCTTCTGGTTGCAGAAGGCAGGTTAAGGCTTGAGGGTCTTGCATTCAGGGTTTAGGGTTTAGGATTTCATGCTGTAGCTTAGGATTCGCTTCAGGCTGCGGGTAGTTCTCCAAAATAGGGCCGCTTTTTGGGTCCTAAATATAGCACGGCACCCTTTTACAAAGGACCCGACCCTAAAATCTGAAAGGGACCCCAATTTAGAGAACCATCTATGTAGCGATTGAAGAGATTGGTTGGCTTGAGCCATAAGCTGCGAGCTTCGTGGGTCAGTTCGGGACTCCGGCTGAAGCCCTTCGACAACTTACAGTTTACGTCGTGTCTGAACCCGAAAACCCTAAACACGAAAACCCTAGAGTGGCTGTCTTGAACGGTTCTGCAAGATGTTGCAGCCTCTTCAACGGATTTCAGACAGCCTTTCCAGGAGTCTATTAGGGTTTCGGGATTCAGAGTTTAGGGCTGTGAACAATCATCCTAGTGGAGTGTCATCAATCCTGAATTGTAGAGTCCTTGCCCACAAATGACGTTCTAAACGCCACAACCATGTAAACTTACTCTCAAGAGGGATATCGGAGCTCCAGAAAATCTCAGAATCTTAGGTAGTGGGACGCTTAGATAAGGTACCCCAGATGCAAGAAGACCCTATCTATGGCGATCACTGACTAAACCCTATGGTACCATCGTGGACATTTTTAACAGTGGCCCAAAATGCCATATTCCAGTTAAGGCATTCAAAAAAAATACGAACCCTAGACCCTAAACTCTAAAACCCTAAACCCTAGAAGCCGCAGACCCTGAAAACCCTAACACCATAAACTCAAAAGAGCCTATACCCTCAAACCCTGAAACCAACAGGGTCTAAAGTATATCAAGGGCCATGCCTTAAATCTGACTGAGGATCCTACTGTGCTTTGAGGCATGGTATAGATGCCTTATAGAACCCTTTAAGGAGCCCTTTAAGGGTCTACACCCTGAATCCAAGGCCAGGACAGGTCGAATCTGCGGTGGCGCCCTCCGCAGTGGAGGCCCGCCCGGGGGCACAGGGCCTCAGACACAGGAAGGCCTTGTAATATAGGGGCCTTGATAATGAGAGTAGGGTTTGGGGGCCCGTTATACTACAGTTATAATATGGGTGTTCAGGGCCTCAGAGACAGAGAGGCCTGGCAGTTTGACACTTTGCATCAGGGTTTAGAGCTTAGGGTGTAGGGTTTAGGGTTTAGGGCTCTGGGGGGTTTAGGGTTTAGGGTTTTGGGTTTAGGGCTCTGGGGGTTTAGGGTTCAGGGTTTTGGGAGTAGGGCTCTGGGGGTTTAAGGGTTTAGGGCTTGCAGGCCCTGTAATTTTACAGTTTGCGCCATTTTAGTGGGGGTACCCTTTTTCCTAATTATTCGGTGTTAGTAAGGGGACCCTAAACGAAAAAGAGCAAAAGGGCACCACTCAGGACTGGGTTTAGGGCTTAGGGTTCAGAGTTCTGGAGGTTTAGGGTTTAGGGTTTAGGGCTGCGGGGGTTAAGGTTTTCAAGCCCTGTGCTTTAACAATTTGTAGCAGGGTTCCTTTAAGGGTTCGATAAGAGCTCCACCAGAAGGGTTCTATGAGGGTACACAAAGGGCGGTGCACGAAGCCTCCAATCGAGTTTTGTTTTAGGTCACTCTTTCTGAATCGAGGGTTCCTTATGAATGAAGATCGCTGCTTTCATGTAGGGCGTGTTGAGTATTCCTTGATGGTGGGATTTGGTTTCAGCTGCTACTGCTAGGGCTTCGGGCTTACAGCTTTTCGGGATTCGACTTTTACAGCGATTAGGGTTACATTGGGTTTTGGAAGGAAGATAAGGGAAGCAAAACCTAAAAATAAGTGGATGTCAAGGCTTTTGGAAGGGAAGCTGAGCCCAGAAATTGCTCTTGATCTACTGGGTAGTTTCGAAGTATAGAACTCTAAAGTTCGGTGATTTTCCGGCTTCAGGGTTGAAGGTTCTCGACGCCAACACTATGGGGGTTGAACGTTTAGAGAGAAGAGTCATTCGGGCTTGGGACGGAAAAGCTGGAACCTTAAACTCTACGGTGTACTCAGAGATCCCAATATCCCTTAATTAAAGAATATGCCTTAAATTATAGGGGCCTTAATCCTATGGTTTACCCTAAGGCTCCTGGACCCTCGTAGTGAGATCCCAAACCTTAGCCCCCAAAGCCCGAACCCTCGCCCAGAAAGCCCATGACGCCTTTCGGAGCCTTAGGGTAAACCCTAAACCCTAAACCCTTAATTAAGGGGTATTGGGTATGAGGCCTCAGGTATGGAGTTCAGATCTCGGGTTGGTTACCGGTTTGGAGCGCGCAAAGCAAATCCAGGATCCTGGCGACGAGGCCGCCGCATTGAGGTACCCGTAATTTAAGAGCAGAGCGAATAAAAAAGAAAAGCAACCCCAAACCCTATACCCTAAACTCCCTAAACCCTAAACCCCTAAACCCCTAAACCCTAAACTCCGAAATCAGGCATCTCGGCTGCCAGGTGCACGTTGCACGCCGCCCTCTTTTGCAGTTTTCACCCCGGTCCTTTTGACCACACCTCGCAAGCCATGGCTGATCAGTACGAACGCAGCCGTGCTGAG